>MZZL01000133.1:230834-324499 GCA_002749535.1 Apophysomyces variabilis
AATAACGGTCCGTGTTCAAAGGATTCGACAAATAGTTGGCAATGGCGGGCGTGAAATATAACACAGATGGGTTGTAGAGACTTATTTTTCAATGATTATACTTTACGAGACATTGTGCCGTACATATGACATATAGCTTGGAATAGATTATCACAACATTAACACTACTAGATCTATCTGTCATTGGTGATTATTTGCGCCAATGCAAACAGAAAGCTAAGCTGATGTACTTTGCCAACCAGAACTTTACACCTGACTACGACCACCTACAGCTGCAAAGATGGCTCTACCTATTTCAAGCCCTAAGTATAGCTCTGCTGTCTATTTTCCACACGGAATCTGTCAGCGGTAGCATGCCTTTCCGTGTTTTATTCATATGTGAACCGAACGCTGTCCAATCATGCGATAACTGGTATCCCCATGCTGTGTTAATAGTATATAAAGAGAGATTTAACTTACCAGAAAACCAAGGCGGCTCTTGTTACGTTTACGCACATATATAAGCAACCCAGTTCAGTTGGTCGGGAGCCTTCGCATAGCCTCACATCGTGTTTTCTTTTTCATTATGCAATATTCTACGGTGTGAGATGACAATTCACCCTAATTTGAAGACATAGTATTGTAATGAAATATGTAACTAAGCTGTTTTCTAATCAAGGCAGATGATAGCGGCGCTGCTGCTGTAACGCCTGCTTGATGCACAGACAAAGTATTTTTCCCTTTTCCATCTGCTTATGCACTCTAGGACGAGGATATTCGTCTTGCAACCAATCTTGATATTACTAATCTGCTGAGGATGTCGTACGAGTTAGTGTGTGACACAATTGATGGCGGCTGCTCAAAAGAAGGTTTACGCATGGTTTATTTGTTTAGCCAAAACACCCTGAATGCCAAGGTAATTGCTAAGCCAATCTAACTTTGGTATTTAAAGAAATTGCAAACACCCTTTACCCAGCATTACTGTTATTCCCGTCTCTTACAAATGATGATTGATTTGAAGATCAATAACCATGCCCTTCGATCATCCGATGAACATATAACTCGGTATGGAACGACACACCAACAGCCTGATAGAGAGCTTGGATGGAAAGTGCAAATACCGCACTGTAAGACATCTAGCACTTTGACCTCACAGTGGGACCACATCAAGTATGATATTGCCCTTGTGAATAAGGAGTATGACTTGTTCGTACCATATAAACCTGCGCTACATGATACATATGTTTGTCCGTTTTGTTACGGCAATTCTTGGAAATGGCCATGGAGATGTGTCAGCAAAGAATTTTTGGGAGTCTCTTGCAAAGAAAAATATGAAAGGCCTTGTAAAGAGGTCGCGGAAGAGTACCGTCAAAGATTGTATGAAAAGCTCCGAGAAAAGCTTTGTGAAAGCGTTCATGAAAAGTTTCGTGAATTACGTGCCATCTCCTATCATTGGGGGGATTGTGCTTCGGAGTCACGAAGAGATCGGATCAAGAGCGAAATTGTCCTTCTGGGCACGGAATCGGACTTGAACAATATCAGATGCATATCTATACCATTTGATGAAAATGTCCCGGCATACTATGCAATATCCTATCGATGGGGCACACATCCCGAGTGGAAAGTGCAAACACCAAATTATACCGCTTCCATCACGTCCATATCAAGAGGGAATCTGATCAAGCTGTGCAAGCTATATCGCCACAGAATACGTTACATATGGATTGACGTGGTGTGTATCAATCAAGCAGACAAGGAACACAGAAAGATGGCCATCAAAGACATGGACAATATAAATCAAAGAGCGAAAAGAATTATTGCTGTACCAGATCTTTGTTATTGTAAAAGTAAGGCTTGAATGTGGGCCGGGAAAGCCCGAAGCCCGGCCCAGTTCAGCCCGGCCCACCGGGACTTGGTCCATACATCGGGCCCAAATTTTATGGCCCAATGGGAACTGGGCCAATATATAGGCCCAGCCCAGATTAACCCGGCCCAGATTGACCCGGCCCAGATTGAGTCCCATTTTCCCATTTTCCCACTTTCCCATGGGCCTTTGAAGGGCCCATGGGCCCTTTAAACACCTTTGGGCTTATCATGCAAGTTATTAACTTTATTACTAAGGAACACGTTCTCTTTTGTGACTGAAAAAAAATTTTTTTATTTATTTTGCTCTCTTGTTCTTCTTCATCTTTATCCTTTTCTTTTCTTTTTCTTAAACATAGTAAGGTTGGAAGAGTAAAGGCAAAGGTGGTCTTTTCTTTTTCTGTTTTTCTATTTTTCTATTTTTCTGTTTTTCTGTTTTTCTGTTTTTCTGTTTTTCTGTTTTCTCCATTTTTCTTTTTCTTCTTTACGTTAGCCTGTTTTTATATTTCTCCATTTATTTTTTTTCCGTTTCTCTGTTTTTTCTATTTTTTTCTCAAGCACAATTGCAAGAATGTCCTTTCATGAAGAAGTAAACTCCATCGGTGATTCTTTCTCACTTGCTGGAGCTCCAAGTACTTTAACTGATGACATTCAAAGCATCTCCGTTTCAGAATCATCAGCATCACCACGTACTGGACAAAAGCGAAAACAAACAACAAGTATTGTATGGCAGTTCTTCAAAAAGCTAGAATGGACAGAGCAAGTAAAACGTGCTCAATGCAAGTTGTGTGAAGGGTACGTTTACAATTACCATTATGTCTCTGGATTCTTACTAGAGTAATTAGAAAAAATACAGAAGTCATCGTCAATTGCCATGGTGGAAGTACCAAACAAGCATTGTTGCATTTGAAAAACAAACATCACAAGGAGCACACCAGTGCAATGGGTCGAACAACAACAGGCCTGAACAAATACTTTAACAGGTGAGCTACACCTTATATTTCATGCTGTACTTATGTACATCCTTATTTTTTTTAGCTCGCAGCCTAAGCCCTTTGACCAGAATGACTTTCGAAAAAAACTTGCGCAATGGATAGTTGCCAATGATCAACCATTCTCTGAAGTCGACTCTATTCATTTCCATAGTTTGATCAATACCTTGCAACCCAATGCTGTTCTTGTGTCTGGTAAAACAATTTGAAATGACATCGTCCAAAGCTTTGAGGATGGTCGTATGCTTCTGAAAAAAAAACTCAATGTGAGTATTAGCTTGTATGACATAAATGACTCTAATAATATTTAGGATCTTGACGCAAAACTATCAATCACACTGGACGTTTGGACTTCGCCAAACTATCATTCGTTTCTTGGAGTAACTGGCCATTATGTTGATGATAACTGGGAACTTCAAGATGTACTACTGGATTTTATACCAATAACTGGTATACATACTGGAGAAAACTTGGCTAATGTGTTCATGAACTCAATGGACGAGTTAAACATCGCAACAAAGGTAAGAATACAAGTACTATGATCAGCATTTTAAATATACTATAGATTCTTGCCATCACGACTGACAATGCTACAAACAACGATACAATGATGGCAGTTCTTGAATGTGAGTGGAAAAACCGTGGAGTTCAGTTCAACGCAGCCAAGCAACATCATCGTTGTATTGCCCACATCATCAACCTTGGTGTACAAGATGCTCTCAAAAGTCTGAATGTACTGTCTGGCCATGAAGAAACTACATCCGTTGAAGTTTCAGAGAATGTTGGCATTACAAACACGATCAACAAGGTAATTGTGCCTCTTGTTTAGTTTATAAGTCTTGGAATAACAAACCAGGAAAATATATTGTTTAGCTCCGGTGTCTGGTTCGTACAATTCATTTATCGGTTAAATGGCGTGAACAACTTGAGACATATATCAAAGCTACTCCAAACTGTCCATCTATTCAACTCACTCTTGACTGCAAGACACGATGGAACTCGACCGTGGAGATGATTGACAATGCCATCAAGTTGAAAATGCCATTAATGATTCTAGTGACCACCGAAAAAAGAACAATGGGTACGTTCCAACTAAGTGACTGTGAATGGGACTTGTTGGCCGACTTTTCAGACTTATTTTCTGTAAGTACAAGTATTTCTACATTTGACAATTGTTTAACCATCCCATTTTAAAGATTTTTCAAAAAATAACAACATTTTTATCTGCATCGAAGTATCCAACAATTAATGCTGTCATCCCTGCTTACAACGCGATGATGGACAAGTTGGATGTATACCAATCGTCTTCAAGTGAACTCGCCGCTGCTGCTGAATCTTGCTTTGTGAAATTGAAAAAATATTACTGCAAAACTGACCTTTCGCCCATCTGCTCAGTTGCTACAAGTAAGTTCACGCTTTTATGCAGCACTTCAACTGATTATACTGTATTTTTCTTTTAGTCCTTGACCCACGTTTGAAAACTGATTATTACCGTATGCATGACTGGGGCACTGAATGGATTGACTTTTGCATTGATCAATGTCAGACTGTCTACGATGAATACAAGCCATTTATTTTGTATGATGACACTGATGATGTTCCTATGGCATCTGATGAAAGCTTGTATCAATCAACCAATCCTAGTTTTGACAATGATCTGGACGATTTCATGAAGCATATGTACGGGGAAAGCAGTAGCATGGCGTTGAAAAAGAAAAACAAAAACACTGAACTCGACGATTACCTTAAAAAAGAAAAAGAAATGACAAAAACTCCATTGTTGTGGTGGCGCGACAGAAGATCAGTTTACCCAGTGCTCTCCCGTATAGCGCGTGATTACTTAGCAATCCCAGGTATAGTCAATCTTTAGTGATCATTCTGATAGCTCTGTATTGAACACTTGAATAGGGTCTAGTGTGCCGGTTGAACGTGTGTTTTCTGGTGGAAGAAATCTTGTTTCACAGAACCGATCATCGTTGAATGTAGAGACAATCCGCGCATGCATGCTGGAAAAAGATCGAATTCGCTCACAATTGTACTAATGCTGTCATCGCCCTGTTTTCTTTTTTATATTTATTTCTTCTTTATTCAGTGCTCTTTTTTTTTATTATTGCTTTAAACCATTTCTTTATATATTCTTTAATGCCTTCTCATATAATAAATGCAACTTAGGTTGACATTTACCAAATTATGTTTGCAATGACATGAGATGTCGCTGATTAGCATTTGTTCTAATCATCTTGTTCCTACTAGATTACATTTTCAACCTGATTTATTAAAACTTAGTCTAAGCCTTCAAAAGGGGACCCCAATGGGCTCCGGGTGAAACTTAGGCCCATATAAAGTGGCCCAATGGGCCTTGGGCCATACCTTTGACCCAGATAAGATGGCCCAATGGGCCTTGGGTCAATATATTGGCCCAGCCCAGTTATGGCCCGGCCCAGTTATAACCTGGCCCAAATTGACCCAACCCAAATTGGCCCAGCCCAGATTGGCCCAGCCCAGATTGGCCCAACCCATTTCATGCCCTATGTAAAAGCAACCCTCTAATGGAAGATGTCATGAAAGAAGACATCGAGGCAGCAATTATTTGGTTGGGAACAAACTGCCCCCTGGAGACATATGAATCCCCTGAATGTTGCAAGCTATTCGACAAAAATGAGCCGGGAACGTATCTTGGCTATCGATTAGACGTTAGCGAGATGGGCAAGGAAATGGAGCCGTGGGACGAGGATAAGCATTTCTTTCGTCCTGATGATGGTTACACTGAGCGAATACAACAAGAAGGAGACGAAAAGAAAGGCCATGAGTTTATTTCGCGAATTATCACTGAATGGGCAGAGAGGGCTTGGGTAGTTAGTGAGCGCATTATCGGTGTGGATGACGAAAAGCTACTTGTACATATACTAAGAGCGAATGCAGTCATTTATTGGGGGATATACCGACAGATTCACTGGAAAGTTAACCTGGAACCAAAAACTGTATTCGAAACGATCTTTAATTCCAAGTCAACCAAGTACATCGATCGCTTGTTCGCCATCATTCCTCACACTAAATATAAGGATGCCGTACAGAATTTGGTAGACGAGGGCACAACTATCGATAACGAGCAGGACTTGAAGGTAGTTTTATTTAGTATTTTAGACATGGAAGGTAGGAGCCTTCTACTCGACTATCTCTTTGAGACAGATGAAGTTATCGAGTTGCTTCCGTTATCGGTGAGGGAAAAACAATTCCAGTTTAGTGACCCAGAGATGCCGTACGACACTGAGGGAGGGCAAATTCTTTTTAGACTTGAACCAACGAAACAATGTGAAAGACGTGCGCTCAAATTATCATGCCCTTTCATCTATCCGTACCCTGAAGGTTCAGACAACACAGTCTCGCTTTGGGATGCTCAAGACGGTTCTAAAATGGTCCTAATCTATTTATACGACACGGAGGAGGAATATTGCTGGAGTGTTGAAGTTCACAAGTTAAGCGGTGTTTGGAGTGTGTTTTCAATGTATCACAAAGCCTCTGTATGGAACTGTAAATACGGCGATTTTCTGATATTCCTGTAAACCTACTATAGCCCTTTCAGGAAACTACAGATTTCGTGTTTCCAAGAATACTATCTCAAAAATTTCAGATATCTGTTTCTATGTATTTAACATAGTGCAAGAGCTATATGCCTTGTATAACGGTATTGCATGCATCCATTGACTGGGAAAGACGGGCACCAAATGACATTTTTCTTAAACACTCCTGGAATGCAGCATAGCAAAGTATACCGTCGATCTGAAAGCCAGAATTTTGCGCATGCACATGATCTCGTGCTTTGTACAGTCCACTGATTTCATCTCTTTTGTAGCAAGTATCTATACTAGGACACAGAGCCCTTGCATTCGTTTTGTTCCTATGCAGGCTGAAGAATGGAAGCGTGCAAGGCCACCATTTCTGGGAACATTAGACAAAGGGCTAACATTATCGTGCTGTCCACTTTCATTACATATAACGTTGGTACTGTTACGTTAGGTTACGTTTAATGCCTAGATGAAAGCAAGCTTTCCGGGGAAATTTAGTACATGTATACACTTTCTACTAGTACTATTGATCTTCTAGTTTTTCTACATATAATACTAAACGTGTTACATGACTAGAAGCAGAAGACTAAAAAGTTTGGTAACGCCAACTCAATTCTGTATTAGTCTTCAACGCCACATGGTCTCTAAGCCTACGAAAACCTTGTTATGTAGTTAAAATTGTCCATTGCCCTCTTTGGCCAACTATTGCTATTTTCTTTGCATGCTAATGAGTGAAATTGTTCTTTTGGACACAGAATCCGATTTTGATGATATAAAATGCATATCTATACCATTTGATAAATGGGTTCCCGAATATTACGCAATTTCGTACAGATGGGGGGTACATCCTGAATGGAAAGCCCAAACTCCAAATTATGTCGCATCCATCACTTCTATTTCTCAAAATAATCTGATCAAAGTGTAAATACTACAGCCACAGGATACGTTACATATGGATCGATGTGGTGTGCATCAATCAAGCAGACAAAAATCACAGGAAAATGGCTATCAAAAATATGGATAACATTTATCGACAATCGAAAAGGATTATTGCAGTGCCAGATCTATGTTATTGCTACGAAAACCCGCAAATGGTCGATGTCACCGAGGAGGATATTTGCCTGGCGATCAGTGAAATATCGCGCAATGAACGAATTCGTCAGTTATCTTTCGATGCGATCTGTTGGAGTTCTTTCTTTTCAGAAACGCAACTTGAGCCTATCATGTCGTCAAAACGCACGATTTTTATTCGGGATGTTACCACGGAATGGGCAACTAGATCTTGGGTCATCAGCGAACGTAGCATTAGCGTGGCGTACGATAAACTGGACATAATTATTTTGAGAGGAGGTGCTATAATAGTACCTTGTGTACAGTGGCACTATAACGTCAACATTATATGGGATGTAGACTTCAATCCTCGCACGCTTATACAGACAATTTTGAATTCCAAGTCAACTAAGCTTATCGACCGTCTCTTCGCCATACTTCCGCACACCAAGTATAAGGATGCTGTACAGAAGCTGGTCGATCAGGATAGAATTATCCATACTATGATCGATCTAAAGATGACCTTGCTGGATATCTTAGATATAGAGAACAAAGCCGAACTGCTGTGGTACATGGTTTCTATCGACAATGATTTTGCATATATGGTACCAACATTCGCGGGCACCAAGAAATTCCGGCTGTCAGCTGCTAATTACACAATCCAAAGACACTATTGCAATATCGAGCCAACACTGAAGGACGGAAAGCATGTAATAAAAATCTCGGGTTTTTACACAGTCAAGTCGCATCTTTAAATCTATCAAACCGTTGAGATTAAAGTTTGAGACAGTCATCGACATCCTTATTGCAAGCGAGGATCGACTCGGTCAAGGTGGTCCATGGCAACGGTATCTTAGTTGTATCAAGTCGGACGACACTTGGATAGTACAGTCAATAGTATATGAGGAAAGCCTGCGAACTACCCATTGCAAACATGGAGAATTTGTGCTATTTCAGTGAAGTTAGACTAACTCATGCAAAACGGTTGCGGACTCTTCGGTCTATCGGAATCCATTGAAATATCATTTACGGACTAATTGTCTGCTTTATGGATTAAAGGTCGCATGCGTGATTACCAGAAGATAAACGCGCGAAACACATCCATGATACACCATGCCGGTGCCTGTTGTTGGTAGATAATGGAGATAGTTCATCTAAAATTCAAATCGTTTGCTTCTATGGTCCCGGATATTTTGATCATTTGGCCCACTCAGCCAATGCGTGTGGTGTTGTTACATCAAAGATATGCCATCGTGCGCGTCTAGTATTAAGTTTTCAACCTGACTTATACATGTCTATATCGACCTGCTCTGGTGCAGCCCTGCTGCTGCTTATTGACAAAATGAGCTTTTCTTTGATCCAACGAAATTGAACTCAGCTTAGGATCAATCCCGTTTAGGCATATAACTCCATAATCAGAGTGCATTTTACATGATATGCTACCTTGTTGCTGTAATCAATGAGATCTATTCATTTGAACTATCAATACGGGGAAAGTTGTCGTTGAATGGGCCTGAAAACGGCATTTATCAGGATTATTCAAGAATAATTTTGTAAATTTCTTGTCTAGTTTTTGAAAAACGGAACAACGGGTGTGCTGCTCTGTTATTCTGCCACATTAGCGCAATAATGGAGTCGGTCGCGGATAGCTACAAAAACCATACAGTAAGGGCTGGTCAAAAATGGGAATGACGATATAATTGGCTAGAGTTTAACTCTGTTGGAGCCATATTTCGTTATGATCGATTCGCCTTTGTCACGCTACAGCTGTGATAGCGTACCGAGTTTAAAAGATATAAATATGTGTAGAGTTTTGTTCAGTTCTTTAACAAAGCCCAACCTCGTCTTCGAAAATTGCTCTTGAATAAACCTGAAAATGGCATTTATCAGGTTTATTCAAGGGCAACTTTTCCTATAGAGTATCCCGAACACCAAGGGATCATATTCGCTAGCCGGTACAGTCAGATGCAAGTAATATTTTACTGTTATGCTATTCGGCTCCTGTGCAGATCAAGTAAGAAGGCTCTGTTGAAGCCTTCCGTAAATTCGCCGATTCTCCTTGTTCCGCTGTGCCACTCTTTTGGCCGCGCCTTAGCTCTTTGGCATTTCTCGGGAAGGATTTTGACTGCATCAGTTAAGACATTCCTCTGGTGAAATATTCATGCAGTGACAAGGTAAAGTTATTCATCACCAAACCAAATAACATCATCAGGCTACAAGAATCACAACTGGATTTGGAACTTCTGGTACAAGATATGACCTCTATGCAGCAACAACTGGATATGTCCCAAACAAAAGCTGACCAAGCGAAGGGAGGTTTAGCAATGTTTCGTGCGCAACAAAATGGGGCATCTTTCTGGCACTATTTGCTTGATTTTACGACGGAACGAAATCGACATTCCCTTTTCTCATCGCTAACTTCATGTTTATCATAGTTTTGCTTGGATTTCTGGTGCTCTCTAGTGTGAAAGATAGTGTAGAAGATCTGATTGTTGAATTATACGATTTGCATTGTTTATCTACGAACATAGTAAATATCGCAAGCAGGCAGAAATCCGTAGCAGGCAGAATAAAATGAAGTTTATTTAACTAGTACAAAACTAGTCCAATAAATCCAATATTAAAGCGAGTTTAGAGCAATCGCTGGGATAAATATTGACCTTTGATTACCACCTGTTTTTGTACTGACCTCTCAAGCCACTGTAGCAAGCCATGTAATAAACGGTATAAGCTTTCTAAGACAGGAAAACAAGTCGGTTCTGTCACATACTCTGGGGTGGCGTCTTACACGTGGCATATCCTCATTTGCGGTTTGATAAAGACTGACAATTACTTGGATCAATTAAGCAGGAGCATAGCAAACCTCTGATGATACATGACAAGGGAGATTCCACGAACCATCTGCACAGTGGTATTGTTGTTACAAAGGGTTACCTGGGATACTCTTCTTATTTGAATCTGCTAGTACTGAATGTAAGATGGCTGGAATAGACTGTATGCAAGTGTAACGTTTCAATTGTTCGTTATGACGGAACTTGGTGTAACAGCTGCGAAGCCATCATTTTTGCTTGAAATTTTTTTCCGCGCTGCTGAGCTTCTCTTTCCCGCAGCACACATTCTAAGGGACAGATATATCAATCATGAGCTTCGATTCCATCAAAAAGAAAATGATCAAGGAAAACAAGGGTGCTAATTATCAAGTCAATGTGTTTATCAACAAACTCAACAATGTCATGGCATTACACGAGCAGCACTCAAACTTAGAGAAGATTTCAGGAGAAATAGCTTCGATCCAAAACCAGCTGGATGCTTCTATAGCAGAAGCCGAACAAAGCTATAGAAGCCATTTGCAATATAAGCAGAAGTTTTCCTATGCGGTCATGGCATGTATAGCCTTGTGCCTCATTTCCACCGGTAGCGTTTCAATAATAACGATAATGCTCTTATGGAAACTGAAAGATTGGTTGCCCGATAATGGAGACAAAGTGATTCTGCAATTAAACCAATTGCGTGATCTATCCGTAAACATAATGCATTTAGTTAACTATAGAGATTTGATTGAAATGTAAAAAGAAAAATCACTTGTGTATATAAGAAAAGTTACCTGTAAATTGTCGCTGTGATCGTTCATGAAAAATAAAGCGAAAACGACTTATCTGGAATTCGCAGATTCAGCAATTAAAATGGCTCTTGTTACCCATTTCGTTTTCAGGCTTTCAGAATGTTAGTCATACCAAAATAGCAAACTTTTGGAAGCAGAGAAGGGGCTCATAGTTTATTGTGTGCACCAATAATGAAACTGTGTTAATCCCGGTAAGCACGCTTTCTTGTCGATGTTAACATTAAAAGCGTCAAAGCAGCAAAAAATTACCGCATAAAAGTCTCTCTAGGGGGAAAACTTGGGTGCTTATGTTTGCAATCAATGAATTGGATTACTTCCCGTGCCAATAAAATAAAGAATACTAGGTCAGTTTAAGGGCTGAATGGCAGTTATGCCCTCTTTTCTGATGAGCATTGTCGTGTCCGAAGTGCTAGTAAAGGCCGCTCGCCGAAAAAGAAGTCAAAAAGTGCCTTGGCTTTTTTCTTTCCAATTTTTCTGATCGATCGTCTCTCTCTGCATTCAGCATGAGCGAAAAGCCCAGCCATAGTGGGCAGAAAAAGACTTCCTCCGCAAAGAAGTCTCAACGATTGACGCCAGCTCAGGCATTACTTCAATCGCTTACAGCGAAAAAAGCGGCGCAACAAGTCAAAGGCAAAGGTCAGCATGTGACATTTGACGATGAAGGGAATCAGACAACAGTGGCTTCAACCTCCAAAACCGAAGACAAAAAGGTCAAAAATAGTCAAAAGACGGGAAAAAAACGCAAATCAGACAATGAAGATCTCAATAAGGATAAGAAAGCCAAGACAGAATCCAGCAGTGAAGAAACAAAGAAGAAAAAGAAGACTAGTACTCCAAAGAAGAAAAAACAGACCACACCAGAAGAGAGTATACCCGATGTTAAAGCAAAAGATAAAACAAAAGGTGAGTAAAATGAAAGAAAAGAGAGAAATCAAAGAAAAAGATCGGAAACTCATGCTCTCATGTTTGGGTTATTTGTGCTTAAGAGGCACTGGATTATCTACGTCTTTTTGTTTCCGATCGTGCCGCATGGAAATTCCGAAAAGCTCAACAGATCTGGCTTCTACAGAATATCTATGATCAAGATAAGGTGAGGAAAAGGGATGGAGAGGAATTAGAAGGATACAGTCCGCTGATTGTCGTTGTTCCATGATGCCATTGTACCAGATAAAGGAAAGCGATTTCAAGATACTGTTGGAATATTTGAAAGATATGCAAGGGTCTGCACGTGAGGTAAGGTTCGGTAGAAGGGGGGAATAGACCAAGTTCTTTTCTTTGGGGGAGGGCTTATGGAAAAAAGAGAGTGCAGATTGAGTTGAACATAGTAAACCTTATTTTTGTGTTTTCCTTTTAGAAAACATTAAAGGAGGCACAAGCAATATGTGAGACGTCCTCTAAGCAGTTGACCAGTTATGGAGGAGTAGATGATGATGACGACGACTTTGATGCAGAGAAAATGCTTGCAAGGGCAAGTAAACCAGTAGCAGCAGCACCATCACCGTCTGTAGAAGCTGAAGATGCAAAGACTGAACGAGCAAAGGCAATTGTAAACATTTTGGCATAGAGAGCGATAGAATAAGAAAAAAGCATCTGCATTAAAGAAAGAGACAAGCATGTTTTCGACGGGGACATTGGTTATATAGAGAGAGAGAGCAACATTGTATATTGATACATGATAGACTCCCCCTTTTGGGAACTTTGGCTTATTCTTTTTAAGGATAAGGATGGGCCGAACCTCTTTTTCGCTCTCTCTCGTTCATTCAGTCTCTCTTCTTTCTTTTCTTTTTTTTCTTCTAACTTTTCTCTTTGTTTATCTCTTCACTAATTTATAGACACGATCCTACATCTGTTTTATGATGAACTCATCCAACGATATATTACCTACACAAACCATATCGAATACTATGAACGAGGTTGTTTATTGTATTGCTAAATTGGAAGAAGAAAATGGTTGTTCTTGGCCATCCGATGTTCCTCCATTTTTGTCACGTTGGGAAGAAAACCACCTGTCTTCGCCAAGGTCTCATGTGCCAGATCTAACTCTTGTCGGAGCCCTATCGGCTAAACCAAATGGGGCATCAGCAGGTGTGTATGTGTATGACGAATGCAGTGCGGACAAAGTCCACTCCTTGGTTTAATTATTATTCACTTGCCCACTCTAGGATTCATGCTGACCCAACATCTCAAGGATGATGTATTCCTTGCTGAACCGGCCGAATTTGTCTTTCCTACGAACTTGATCAACGATGGAACATCTTCACCAAACAACAATAACAATAACAACAAAAAGAATCGTGCTTGGACAACAACAAAAACAACAACAACAGCTGATTTATGCCTTTCCCCTAGTGTGTCCCCCGTCTCCTCTCCGTCGGACTTTCTGTACAACCATGAACCACTCTTTGATGGCATCGATGACTGGATGGATCCGTCCTTGAGAGACCACGGAACGGGACCCGATGAAAAAGAAAGGGATGATAATGATCAACATCACCATCCTCATCGTACCCTGTCTACATCCCGCTGGGCCGCCCATCCTATGAATACCTATGGCACGACAAAACCTATCCTTTTCTGTAGGGATGGATCCTGTGCTTCACCTGAACTCGATTGGATCAGACTCATGGAAGATTTTCAGGATCATGATCTGCCCACGCCCTCCACAACGGCTTCTGAAGAAAGTGAATCCGAAACGATGCCTACAGAAGAGGAAGAAGACGACGACGAAAACGACGACAGGGGTAGTGTCATGGGATCGGAACGATCCAACCCCTCGGAAGATTTGTCTCTGCATGATAGTATTAATCGGTTAAACCTCTCCGATCGGGACTTCATCAGAAAAAAGCAGAAAAAAAGATCGAGTCGAAAGAAATTATCTAACAAGTGGAAAGCAAAACGCAAAACCCACAGAAAACGACATACGGCATCCGCTCGTCAGGCATTACATGCTTATAACCATATCGACATGAATCATTGTCTTGATATGACGGAACGGGAAGAAGAAAAAGAAGCAGAACAATATACTTTCTTTGAGCAATTGACCATGGCCGGGATTGATTGGTGTCGATATTGCGGAACAACGGAGGGCGTGAACTGGCGTCCAGGTCCATGGGGGAAGAGAACATTATGCAAGTAAGATCCTTCTTTTTCTCTCAGTTAAGATAACGAGAATTGACATGGATAATTCTGTCTCGTTTAGTAAACATGGTTGTGACTATAAGGGTTATGGTTTAGCAAGTCGTCTTCCTCGATTAGATCTCTCCGCTTTTCTAGAGGAAGACTTGCGAGATCGACGTCGACCCATTGTTCAACAGTTCTGCGTTCGATGCCAATCGCCCGAATCATACTGTGACAATTTACTCATTCCATGTGAAGGAGGTTGTTCTCGGGCTTACCATCAACAATGCCTTGATTCTCCTCTGTTATCTCACTCATTTGAGGCTACTCAATGGTATTGTTCTCCTGTCTGTCGAGAGAATCGAATCCGATGTAGAGTCGGTAAGTCTTATCTCAAAAAGGAAGAGCTGGAGCTTTCTTGTACTAAAAACGAAAAATTTCATACTAGTCGTTGATCTTCCTCGAAAGTATGCACCTCTAACACAAGACTTCAAACGCATAAGTTCGTCTTGTTCTAAAAGTCTAGCATCATCCTTCATGTAGAAAAATGCCAACAAAAACCTCCCATTATTAATGTATATAATTCTCTCTTAATTTTCATCATTGCATTAAAGACCATAATTTCATGACCATTTTACTTGTCTTTTCTTTGTCATTTTTGGAGAATGTTCATCCCAAGCGATTAGAAATTTACGTCGCAACTGCCCTTTTCACCCGAACTGAAAAGAAATAATCTCCGGTATATCGTGATGCTCTTCTTTCCTTCCTAGTTTCCTTTGAACCAAGAAAAATGAAACATCTCATTCCATATATCTGTAAGCGCCTTCTTCTTCCTCCTTTGTAAACAACACTCAACCTTATATTACCCGATAATTTAAAACAGTGTTTGTTCTGGTCATCCTCTTTCAAGTGGCACAAGCGGCCGATGAAGAAAGTAAGATGGCGTCTGATGCTTCGAGTGTTAGGTTAGTAACAATTGCCCAATTTAAGCTACGATGATGTTACCGGTATGGAATCATCCTACCGAGGTGACCAACAGTGGTCCAGCTCCCCAAGCAACGGCCTGCGTCTATCCCGGGCAAATTGCGGTGACCTATGTAAAAAAAAAATGAAAAAACGTCCGATCAACTCCTTGTAACCTGTTCGAATAGAATGAGGGCCCTAGCGATGTAACTGCCAAAGTATTGAATGGACTTAAAGCAGCTCAAGCCAAAGCCAGTTTCTTTGTAAACGCAACATGGTACGAACAAGAAAAGAATAGGGGAAAAGGGGAAAAAGAAAACATAGGGAAAAAGGGTTAGTTAAATCTTTTTTCTGATTATGCGAGGAACAAATTTTCTGTGTAGGCTGTACACCCAACAGTATGCTATGATACTTCAAAGAGCACATAATGATGGACATTTTATCGGCATGACGTACCGTGCACCAGGCGATTCCTCCAATGGATTGACAGATGAGCAGATCAAAACCGATGTGACCAATACGGCCAAGATCATCGAGACCTTGATTGGCGTGGCACCCAAGTACATCCGATTGCACTACACCCAGCCAGAGGACGTTCGTTTGGAACATATTATCCGTAGCATGGGGTATACCTTAGTGTCTTATAACCTTGATACCCAGGATTACAATTTCAGAAACAATCCAGACGGCATCGCTAATCTCTACCGGGATGTGTTTACCAAACAGATCGACACGTATGATAGCAAAGGATCCTTTATTTCCGTACAATACGATATTCCCGACACAGGTTCATGGCAGGCAATTTACGATGTGATACGGACCATCAATGACGCAGGCTACACAATGGTACGCATGGATGGCTGTCTGAATGACAGAGAACCCTACAAAGAATGTAAGCTTTTCTCAAAAAGAAACCTAAGCAAAAAACAAAAGGGGAACCATCCTGCTGATTCTTTATTTGTTAGCGGCGGCTTCGCTCAAGTTTGTTGCGGATAAGCATTCCTTTGGTTCAGCCAAATATAAAGAAGGTCAAATTGCGGTGGACAAGCCAGCCAATGCGAGTGGCGACGACATGTCGATGCCAAAGAAACAACGTAAACCGAATCATGGTTTAGGAACGTACGAGATGTTAATAGGTGGAGTTGCACTCCACATCACCCTCATTATCGCTTCCCTCCTATACATGACTTCCTAAAAAAAAGTTATTTACTTTTCTTTTCTTTGATTGAAACAGAATATCAAAAGGTAACTAGAGCAACAGGGACAAATATAAACTTATTATCACGATCACAATTTATTTCATGCTTATTTTTGTTTCTGTTCCTCTTCTTTTGGATTGTTAATGAAGTCAAATGAAGAAGTGCTTCTGTGTGTGCGGTGCCTTTGCAGTGAGAAAATGATCAAACAACTTACACATGCAATTGTTATCATACGCGAGGGAAAGAAGCAATGAGTGTAGACTCGGTATTAACAGATCGACTTGTTGCTTTCATGTTGCTGTAACTTCCTGGTACATTTTTAAATTTCATTACGTATTCCTCAGTTGAGAATCCTGTCCTTCTGATGAAGGAAGCATGAGGCTCTTCCCTTCCATCCTGGTGAATCGTTTAGACTTCCAAAGTTCGTGTTTTCGCAAATACGATATTGGCGACGAATCGTCTATAAATATAAACTTCACTTCATTCAGATATTCTAACTTCGTGCTGTAATTGCGTCAATCCATTTCACTCTATCGCTTTTGGCAATTTTGATGATTACATACGGTTTATCTTCACAATGACTTTTGGCAGACGGTGTACCAGAATACAAATTTCAATAGAATAGGTTCGAGCCCTTACGTTTATACTGACCAGCGTCCTTTTAGTGAGATTTGTATATGACCCAGTAAGACAAACTGGAAGGAAAACGGGATAGCCGATGATATTAACTTTGCCCTTTGATATTGCTTCGACATTGTGGACTTCTTTTATTTCCTTCTTCGGACTCCCGTGCTATCCTCTCAATATCCTCAATCAAATGTACTGTATAATTTCTCCCTTTTTTTTTCTTTTTTTTTGTTTTGTTTTGGTTTTTTGGCGTATACGTGTTTGCAAGTAGAGTTATTAAGATTGTGCCTACATTGATCAGTCATATACAGCAGACCTTAACCATCACCTCCTCTCATGAGGATACTATAAGTGATGATAAACATCAAAAACCCGAATACACTCTGCTGGATACCAGTCTACGTAGAAAGAGAAAATGTTAGCTTTTTGGTCAGAGTAACCTGCAGCTCTATTTGTGAGGTATGGCAATATGGCGCATCTGAGGATGTTAAAAAGATTTTTTGAACATCGATTGTTTGCTTCAACTTGTGCTCAGATTACTTGTACGATGTGTGTCACTCTTGGGCTGTGCGGAGTACAGAAAAAGAAACGCATAAAGATTCGAGGAAGTTATTGCTGCGGGAAAATCGAGATATGTAGTTTCTCGAAGAGTTATAGTGGGTTTACAGAAATATCAGGAAATCACCATGTCCCCGCCATAAGTGTCCAACGCGATCAAGTACCGTCGATAGGACCAAATTCCAAAAGCCGTTTAACTTCCGGCATTTATAAACATGGTATCTGTCATGAATGTCATGATGATAACCAGTGTCATAACCATGACACAGGAATATCTCCATACCATCATTCGCATCTGACAGTTGGAAATGTCCGTCCAAACGCGGCATGTATCCATAAAAGAAAAGACACGAAAATTTAAGTGCACGTTTTCCACCTTGTGTTGTTGTTGGTTCAAATTCAATACGATGGGCCATTTCTCTGGGATCCTTCAACGCTTGAAGGCAGATATCCTCCTTCAGAGACAATGGTAATATATGGGGACAATCATCAGGTTCTCCAAATTCGTCATCGCGGTAAGCCCACGCGTCGTGAAACAGGTAATACAATAGCTCGTCTCTACCGTTCTCGTCTAGTATGTCAAATAAAAGCCACTTCAAATCTTCCTCGCTATCAGCAGTAGCTCCTTCATCCACCAATTTTGGCACGAGATCCTTATACCTGGTGTGAGGAAGTATGGCGAACAACCGGTCGATGTTCTTGGTTGACTTCGAATTACAGATTGTTGCGAATATATCTCCATAGTACAAGTCGAACTGCCAACTGATAAGGAAGAACGCACAAAATATTGGCCAAAAAGCAACAGTATTTGATTTTAAAATATGTATAAGTAGTGTATCCTCATTCACACCGATAGCGCGTTTGCTCACCACCCAAGCCCTCTCTGCCCATTCAGTGAGAACGTCGTAGACAAACTGCTTGCCGTTGGACCCGTTGCCCATTCGTTCTTTTAGATTAACATAATCTCTAAGAATTATATCCTCGTCAAAACGCAGATCTGTTTTCACTGGTAGGTTGTAATCGTCAAACCGAAAGCCAAGGTCTAATGGGATTCCTTCTGAGCGGGAAAGATCCGAAGCCCAAATGCCACGCTCTTGTTCTCTCCGTATCTTAATAAGTCCCGCTTCAATATCTTCTTTGGTAACGTCTTCCATGAAAGGATATTCATTGCAATAACAAAGATCGGGAACTGCAATGATCCTCTTTGCTTTTCGATATATCTTGTTCATATTTTTGATTGCCATTTTTCTGTGCGTTTTGTCTGCTTGATTGATACACACCACATCGATCCAGAGATAGCGGACTTTCCGACGGTACACCTTGCACAATTTGATCAGATTGCCTTGCGAAACGGAAGTGATGGATGCAACATAGTTTGGCGTTTGCGCTTCCACTCGGGATGTCTACCCCATCGGTACGAAATTGCATAATATGCGGGTAACCATTCATAAAATGGTATGGATATGCATTTGATATTGTCAAAGTCGGAACCTGTGTCTAAGAGTACAATCTCGCTCATTGTCCGTAAGAAAAAAGGAAAAAGAACGTTAGCGAAAGCAAACGCGAAGTTTGATTAAACCAACGAAGTTGGATGGGCTTAGTGGCCATGCAGTCATTGATGGGCATAAACGTAAACAAACCTGCTTCAGTAAGCCTTCCATTATCACTTATTCCGAAGTATCCGAGTACAAACTTATGTGCACCTCAGCTAACAACTGGTTGCCGTACGAAGATGGGTAGATGGACTGTGTTGCTATCGCAAAACCCGTCATGTAGATAAACGCCGCCGTAGGACAAAAAGACAGTTTTATACGCCACAAACGTGCAGTCTCTATCACATTCTCGCTCTCTAGAGGCAGTTGAGCTAAATATTGTGTATGAGAGCTCAGGGTTTCAAGACCAAACTGCTCCTCATCAACTATATAATCCATTGGCTCAGGTCTGCCATATTCGTCGGTGACAGAACCTTTTCCAATTCCAAACAAGAATTGAACATTCATTATCTGTGATTTCTGATGTAATTGTGAAAAAGAAATAGAATGAATACGAGAGCATTTGATGTGCTTTTTATATCCAAAGATGCCAAGCCTTGGCCTACAAAATATACTTGCCAGCAAGAAATCTGATTTGTCGAACAAGACGAATTTGCATTCCGTACAACACGAATGTTGTTCTTGCCATCAGGTGAATTGATTTTTCCACCAGGAGGAATCTATTTTTTTTACAACATGAATTTGTTCTTGCCAGTATGCGAATTTCCTTTCCGGAAAGAGTGTAAGTGTATCACTAACCAAAACAGCGGCACTTTTTGCGCCACATTTCCATCCGCCTTCCCATTTTTTGTCTACAGACATATCTCTTCTGTTTCATAATTGCTTATTAGTTCTGCCCCACGTTAAACCAGAGTCTTTATGGATAGGTTTCCGTGTCCGAGTTTCATTACTGAACTGCTTTGGACTTGGGTTTTCCGCATTTGCTATGTCCGTCTTTTCTATTCCACCTTTATTTGGGAGTCAATGCAGCATCACCTCCTCGCGGTGACTTCTGGGCAACAATTCAACGTTCTGGTTAATGAATTGGCTAAGTATGCTGCTGCTAAGAAGGTTTACGCAGTGATAGCTTGTATATAATCGTTTGATTGCTTTAGGTTACCTTCTACATATTTGCGTACATCAATAAAAGCCAGTTATCACTAAGTTGATCCTTTGTGCCTGTTCTCATCAACTAGAACCATGTAGTGAAGATCGTTCAAAGGACTATTTGTTGCCTCTTGAATTATAAAAGCAGTTATGATTTCTATCGCATAGAAGATGATATATTTTGAAAGAACGGGTTAACAGTGACAGCGCAGCAAAACAAGTCTCGAGATTAGTGCTACAGTTGGCCAAGTTTCTTCATTATCTCGCTGATTCTAAGGAGGCAATATATTATATGGGCGTGCTGTTACCCATGCTCTGCGCCAGAAACTCACAGCCGAGATATCCAAGTCCCATCTAGAGTTTTGCAGCAGGGAAGCTTCTCAAATCTGCTCAGGACTTTGCTAATTAGATATCAGATAGATCTTTATCATTGTGGATATTTCTTTCTATACTATCAGCAATATTTAGCTTATCCAAGGGTTTACTTGAGAAAGACTGTGATATATGAGTGAAGCGTGGATTACGCTGACTGTTTGCAGCGGCAGTACATGTCTACCATTTCATAGGTTGACTACAAGTTAAGGAGCGGCATACCCGCAGTATAATCATTACAAATCTATAGCTCTAAGACGGCCATCTTTTTCCTGCATGCGCCTGTTTATTAAATTACGAAGCTCTGGTATGGAACATATAAATTTTTGGTAGTTCTGAACAAATGAAGAGACAAAATCCCAAAGACGTGGATTGCAACTTGAAGTCACCGAGCCACAGTCGTTTTCCTTGAGTTTGTCAAATGAAGCTGTGGTATTATTCCGTCAGTCTTATATTATCAGACCGTAGACCATTGACGTCTGACAGCATTTAAGGCAAAACTGAAAAACCTTCAAGCGATGTATTAATTTTCTATGGACTTTGGTGCACGTTTCTTTAGCGTAGCTAACAGGACATTAGCCTGGTCTAATAAATTAGCTGAAGCCACATAAAATATAGAATACATTGCCAGAATAGATTTATTCAATGCAACTAACATAGAGTCAACCTTAACAAAGGATTCCAATTGAACAAAGCTAAAAGGATTACCGGTAAATAGAACATACTGGTCAAAGATTTTTTAAAAGACATTTACAGAAAAAGCACCAGGCTTTCGTGATACAGCGGAGGAAGAAAGGAATAGGGGGAAAAAATTAAGAAAACAATGAGTCATCAAACTTTTTGCGCAAATACAGAGTAATAGGAAAAAAGAAACAGAGAGAAAGCAAAAAGTATAGCATAAAAGTGTTATGTAGGACACTGTCTGTGAGAAGCAAAGGACGAGCTTGGTAAGAAGGGCGCTGATAGTGTGATTACATTCTTGCAGAATTCTTCGTATCAACGTTAGCCTTCCTGATACATGTGGCTAAATGGCCTTTGTACATGTTCAACAACTCGTCTCGCTGCCGGTGAACAAAGTTGACTAGTCCAATTTCGGTTGCAGAAAGTAGAAGCTGCTCGTCAATGCTTATCATGAGATTCATTGGCTTGATCAGTTTCGATCTGGGATTTTCACGTTCCAACAAATCGCGAATAAGCATCATATTATCTTCTACGGCTATTCCACGAGCCAACAGATCCCGCACATCCTTAGTCCTGAACAGAAGGTCAAGAAATTGTTGGCGATCTTGCCTGTTGTATTTACGGTTGGCCGTTACTCGAAGCAAAGCGCTGACCAAGCTGGCTGGCGTAGCTACAGTAGACCTTTGGCGCGTAGGATGCTGGTCATAGGCCAAAGGGTGGCAAGCTCGCAGCTGGGTCTGAGCAAATCTACGACTCTCGAACGACCATTCTCTTCCCGAATCCATCTTGGAATAATCTCGCAAGAAGCGCACAGATCTGACGAAAGGGACGGTGTTTACTAGCACAAAGACATCGAAGTTTGTATCCCGACCGAGAATTTCCTTAGCTGTGTTGTCGAGGGCAGATCCCACGAAAGCATGTTTTCGATTATTGCCTCTCTCGCCAAAGTAACCTGCAATAGCCAGCATTTCGAAGCTTCCCCACTGGACGACTAGCTCTTTCCATGTGGTGCGATGTTCGTTCTTGTCGAGAACTTTTCCTCTCGGTACCAATGCCGGTTTCTCTCTTTGTATCCATGCGCAACTGTCGACATAACTGTTTTGTACAAAAGCGTCCAAGTGAGTAATCAATACCCAGGATGTCTTGCCGAGCAACACACTTTCAACAAATCGTGGAGCGGTCTCCTGCACGCATCTATCTACTTCTAAATTCGGGTTGGCCGAAGTAACACCAACCACACAATTATCTGGACATTGCTCATTGTTTAAATGGCCGTATGCTGTTTGCCGATCCACAAGCCCATCTAGAGCTTTTGGTAAGGTAATGAGCGTATGTATCTTATGGTTTCGAACGCGTGCAATGGCTGTCGTGTAAGGGGAAAAATGCCATGAGTTTGAATCCACTATCTGATAGATTAACTTACCACTTTCAATTGCTGCGATCTTCTCATGCACCTTGAACTCATCTACGCGGCGCCGTACACTCGGTGGTGTCTCCCAGCAATCATGGTACGGTCGCTTCAATAGTCCACGGATGGAAGAACTGGAAGGGCTTGTATGACAAAGCTGAGAACCATTATCCTCTTCTTCGGATGAGTCCTACGAAGCAAGCATAAGCTTTTTCTTTTATACAACTATGCTAAATACCCACGTGCTCATCGGAGCTCATGTTTTCAAAGGTATAGCCTTGAGGATCATCGTAGGCAAACATGAATTTCACCTCGTTGGGATACTTCCGGCTCCTTGTTGTAATACCATCAAGCCATTTCATTCTGTTGCAGTAGGGAATTTTGATAACCACTCGCGATTTCGCCGATAGAATGGCTGCGGAAAGACGATGCACTGATCTCAGCGGGATATCGGCATTGACAAGATTCAAATATTCAACGTTTACAAATCTTTCCAGGAACTCCCGAATTTTGGATGCCATCTCCTTGGAGACAGTAGCATCTCCCAGGTCCAATGTTAAGTTGCTTGCCGTTGCGGCAGGAAGGGCGCAGTTTAAATGAATTTCTTTTGGACCTGTCATCCATGGCAATGAAGTTGTCGTATTAGAAAACGATTTGTACAGAGTACGACACGTGGAAGCGTATTGTAGTCTATGAGACCAACTATCGATATGTTCGTATATTAATAGATGTATTTCAAGAGTAACTTTCATGAAGCTGGTAAAGAAGGATTTCCTCAATCTATAAAATTTGATATGGATTCGCTATATTTGTACGTGACATTTGAAACAAACAAGGAGGGGAGGGATTTCGAAATTCAATGCCGCTATGAAATGATGCTTTTACCGCAGTCTAGAAAGACAGATCCTGCAAACTAAGTGAATGCAAGAAAGTAAGTGGTCCTCGGATAAATAGAAAATAATTTTATTGAAAGTCTTTTATTGTTGCAAACAGCAAGATGTGAGCGACCATAGCAATGACGCGTTTAACTAGAATGAATTTAGTTGGCCCACTAGCTCTGACCTCAAACTTAACAGCTGATTGGTCTAAATTTAAAGACTCCGTATGTAAATAAAAATACTGCGCCTTCCACCTGTCTTTTCGTATTCCCCTTCACGGACATATCTCTTCTCTTTCGCAATTGCTTATTACTTCTGCTCCACGCGAAACCAGTGTCTTTATGGATAGGCTTCCGTGTCCGAGTTCCATCTCATGAAGACCTGCAGTAGCGGCAGCGCGGTTCCCTTGACCATTCCTTCAGGAATAGGTTTCCGTGTTCGAGTTCCATTACTGAACTGCTTTGGACTTGGGCTTTCCGCATTTGATGTGTCCATACTTTGTAATTTTCCTTTTGTCTATGGACACATCTTTTCTACACTTGCTTACCGCTTCTGCTCCACGCGAAACCAGTGTCTTTATGGATAGGCTTCCGTGTCCGAGTTCCATCTCATGAAGACCTGCAGTAGCGGCAGCGCGGTTCCCTTGACCATTCCTTCAGGAATAGGTTTCCGTGTTCGAGTTCCATTACTGAACTGCTTTGGACTTGGGTTTTCCGCATTTGCTATGTCCGTCTTTTCTATTCCACCTTTATTTGGGAGTCAATGCAGCATCACCTCCTCGCGGTGACTTCTGGGCAACAATTCAACGTTCTGGTTAATGAATTGGCTAAGTATGCTGCTGCTAAGAAGGTTTACGCAGTGATAGCTTGTATATAATCGTTTGATTGCTTTAGGTTACCTTCTACATATTTGCGTACATCAATAAAAGCCAGTTATCACTAAGTTGATCCTTTGTGCCTGTTCTCATCAACTAGAACCATGTAGTGAAGATCGTTCAAAGGACTATTTGTTGCCTCTTGAATTATAAAAGCAGTTATGATTTCTATCGCATAGAAGATGATATATTTTGAAAGAACGGGTTAACAGTGACAGCGCAGCAAAACAAGTCTCGAGATTAGTGCTACAGTTGGCCAAGTTTCTTCATTATCTCGCTGATTCTAAGGAGGCAATATATTATATGGGCGTGCTGTTACCCATGCTCTGCGCCAGAAACTCACAGCCGAGATATCCAAGTCCCATCTAGAGTTTTGCAGCAGGGAAGCTTCTCAAATCTGCTCAGGACTTTGCTAATTAGATATCAGATAGATCTTTATCATTGTGGATATTTCTTTCTATACTATCAGCAATATTTAGCTTATCCAAGGGTTTACTTGAGAAAGACTGTGATATATGAGTGAAGCGTGGATTACGCTGACTGTTTGCAGCGGCAGTACATGTCTACCATTTCATAGGTTGACTACAAGTTAAGGAGCGGCATACCCGCAGTATAATCATTACAAATCTATAGCTCTAAGACGGCCATCTTTTTCCTGCATGCGCCTGTTTATTAAATTACGAAGCTCTGGTATGGAACATATAAATTTTTGGTAGTTCTGAACAAATGAAGAGACAAAATCCCAAAGACGTGGATTGCAACTTGAAGTCACCGAGCCACAGTCGTTTTCCTTGAGTTTGTCAAATGAAGCTGTGGTATTATTCCGTCAGTCTAATATTATCAGACTATGGACCAATTGCTTGTACCAACGTTAGCCGTCCTGATAGATGTGACTAAATGCGCTTTGTATACGCTCAACAACCCGTCTTGATGTCTATGGGCGAAGCTAACCAGTCCCATCTCGGTCGCTGGAGATGAAAGTTGTTCGTCAATGCTTATCATAAGGTTCAGTAAACTTAAAAGCTTTGACTTCCCAGACTATCACGGAGAAGAGCCAGGTCGTCTTCAACTGTTACCCCAGAAGCCAGCATGCAACGTAACGTTGTTAGTTTCGAACAAGATGTTTAGGAATTTCTGGCGATCTTTGTTTGTTGTATTTCCAGTTAGCCGTTACTCAAAGCAAAGCACTAGCTAAGCTGGCTGCTGTAGCTACAGTAGACCTTTGGCGCGTGGGATGCTGGTCATAGGCCAAAGGGTGGCAAGCTAGCAGCACGGTCTTCGCAAATCTACGATTCCAGAAAGACCATACTCTTCCCGAATCCGTCTTCGAATAGTCTCGCAAGAAGTGCACCGACTATGGGAAGTAAGCCTTCCTCCTAAGTTTTCGCCACTGATTTTACTTGATGAAAAATAGTATATCAGGAACCATAGACCGTAGTGAGAAGACTGATTTGAGAGCCGGTATGCACGGAGCATAACGAACATCAAAATCTGTAGCACCGCCGAGAATCTCCCTAGTAGTTTTGTTCCAGGGTAGATCTCATGAAAGTATGTTTTCTGTTCTTTTGACTCTCTCGTCAAAGTACCCTGCGATAGTCAGCATTTCAAAGCTTTTCCGCTGCATGACTCATTCTTACGAGGTGATGCGATGTTCGTTCTTATCAGGGACTTTTCCTCTCGGTAACTGATTACGACTGCTTGTCTTTGTCTGCAGGGGCAAATGATTTTTGCTGTGCAGTACTCGCGCATACAGCTGTTCGTCCGCTTGAAAGACGAGAACGGGAAATTCATCACTCAAACAACGGGTTTCTATTCATCTTGCCAATTCCTTTTCTTCGCTCATCAGGCCAAGCTAACCGCGTTTTCAAGTGCCATTTTGCTTAGCTTGGGGCTTCTTCATAAGGACGCGATGCTGAAGGGCAAATACAGTATAAATACGCTTCGCAGAGTATCTACCGGATACCTTTTTATGCTGTTGATCGTGCGAAATTTTCGCGAGAACTTGCAGTAGATTGTTCATCCTGTTTTCAGTATTCTCCGTTTCAAAGGAACGAATATCATTTTTCTTTAAGCTTCTTTGTTCTCTCAGAATGCTTCACAGGACACAGTTGCACCAGTTGTTTCGCACCTTACGATAATCGGTTTTGATTGTGCGCATTGTCATTCAAGCTTTCTGCTACTCTCAGCAATGTTTAACAGATTGCAGTTGAACATGCAATAGAATCAACATGCCATGAAGTCTTAGTGTTCAGGACGTGTGTTGGCTGTGTTTTCTTGGGGCTTTTAAGGACATTTCAGTCAATGTAAGAATGGCAAGCCGAGAAAAGAAATAAACCACGAATAACTGATACTGACAGCAAAGGTACCTTGTGACCAGATTCACGAGAGCTTTTCATGATGGGTGTGCATCAATGCAACTGGGTGATCGAGAGGTTCAAAAATCCGGATTCGGACTATCTGCCTAATGTCCGGCTATTGTGATAAAAGAGCAATCTAAGACGTAACTTAAAATAAAAGGGTGGAAACAGTGACATTGTATGGATGAAGTACTAGATCTGGTAATTCTCTGGTACAATTTCATCATCGGTTTTATATTCAAGTAATTTTGGGTCAAAGCAAACTATTTAAAAGGGCTACCCAATCAGTTCAGCTGTTCCATCTGGTAATTGGCGATACGGTGGTAGACCATCGTCTTCCTCATCCGGCGACAAATGAGATTCTGGCCGAGGTGTTTCATCCGGCAAGTTCGGGAGCATACTATCATGAGCAAGCACTTTTAAAGAAGCAAAAGTATTATTTGTTTCTCTTTTAGTTAGATAAAGACGAATGGAGTCGATGCTTTTCAATATTCTTACAGATCTGACATTGGGATCGGGGAACTTCTGTCCATGAGCTACGTTGTCATAGATAAGAAACAGATAGGACTAAAGTGCATTGACTTACGCATTATCCATATCTACCCAGTCTCTTTCGTCTGGATATTCAAATTCAATATCATCCAGTACGCTATGAACAGCCCGCTTCTGATCTTCAAGGATCTGCCGCATCCTGTTCGCCAATTCTGCACGAGCAAGTATTTCTTTGTTGGTTGGTTTCTTATAAGAGCTCATTATCATGAAAACATGGTTCAAGAGAAAAAAGAACTGAAAAAGATTAACAGGGAAAATATACCGTGGCACGACTGCTGCTTTTTTTTTCCCATCGGCAACCTATGGAAGGAACAAATCATGAAGCTTGCATAAACAAATACTATGCTTGTTACCAATGAGATCTAAAAGTAGTGTACTACCTGCCCAATGGGCAAATAGAGCCATACAATGACAGCACTTCCAGTTCAATAAAACAATTGGCCCGCTAGCCTCTCTCCAGATTGGCAACAAAGCCAATAGCAATCCGTTACTTATAAAAGGTTGACACGGCGGCCTATAATTTAAATATACACACGGAATTGCTATGAAACAGGTAGCTTACTCTCTCGGCTCACACTACCTTTGCTCGCCAATGGAAGCATCGGTGATTAAGACATGCTAAAATGAAGATATAAAGTTTATCAACAATCTTTGTTTTTGATAAAGGATTTTTGTTTTTCCCACTCCACATTTACTACATTATCGCTTTGCGAAATGAATCTAGGTACCTCATTAACGCCATCACGTCTCTCCTTTTATTTTCAATACCCAATGATGCTCACAAAAGGACGATGTGGCTTCACATCCATTGCTCCCCATGGACATATTTATAGGAAAGCGCATCACAGACAAATAGAGAGATAGGTAGGATAGGATATCTTATCTGTGTATTATTCGAGAAACGATATACTTAATGAAATGCTGGAAGCCAAAACAAAAAAAAAAAGGGGGATTCTATGATTCTATATGTCTGTTGTTTGCGTGGAATATGTGTCTTTGCATGTACGTATTTGTTGAAATGAAATTAGAAGGGTAACACTATTTCTTTTCAGTCGTCGTCATCATCTTCTTCTCGTGGTTTGCTTTGGACCAGGAACCCAACCATACAAGCATCTAACATGAAATCGACATTGACCCAGGCATGCGTCAACACTAAATTTCGTTTTGTTACAAAGTGTTCTCTCGGATTGATTATGGACTTACTGAATAATTTCGTTCCATCTCTTCCAGCAATGCGCATTAGATCCTTTACCCCTCCGGGATGGAACTTGACATAAGCCGTCATGTTGTATACTTTCCCCTGTATGGCGGTCCATGCATCATCAATGGTATTATGTTGTCGGATATCCTCTAAGGTGTATCGACCTAATTGAGGTACGCCCTGTATAAATATCACATTCATGTTGTTAGGCCAATCCTTTTTTATCCGAGAAAACCACAGAATATGACTTCTTTACCCTGAGATCTTTGCCAGATGACTTTAACCGTGCCCAGTCCAGTGGGGAATGGCCTGGCTCTAATCGCACTTTCTGGCGTCCTTTTGGCTGAGGTGTGGCTGCTGCTGCTAACCGTTGTGGTCCATTGCGGGCAGGGAATTCGGGAACAGCCAATGCATGATCTATACAGAAACAAAAGACAGAGACATGGTGTGTATGTGAGGAGTGAGATTGGAAACAAGGGGTGGGGGTTGCATCGATGAATCAATTGCTCAGTTTTATGGACGATTCTTATTACTTTCTGGATCTTGTAGTGTCATTCTAGGGACTGAATCGTTTTGTTCTTCTTGTTTCTTTGTATTCCATCCGAACCACGACATTGCTGAATAATCGTAAAGAAAGAGAAAAGAGAAAGGAGGTCAGGGCAAAAATGGCTCGCTCGGTTCACCATTTGATTTCATTTCCAGCCCAGAAAAAGAAGAAAAGCATAAAATGACAAATACCGGAGAGAAAAGCAAGAGTTCATTTATTCACCTCGTTTCTGTTCTTGTTTTAAAGAATGGAAGCAATCTGTCTTTGCTCTCTTTCTTCTGTTTATACTGCAGTCAAAGCAGATAAACAAAGTAAACAAGACATCCTCATCGATATGACGTTGGCTATGGGCAGTATAAACCTTGGCGATCATGTGCCGGTCAGCACGGGGATATTGCTCTATTTCCCAGAGAACCCTTTAGACAAGAATGAATGGAAGGTACAAAAATACCCACCTTGCATCAATGATATAGGTGTCGATAACGCTTACTTATACCAGGAGGCTTTAAGGACCTAGGAGAGTAATAGAGCCTGCTCATCAAATGAGAAAAAAGTTTTCCTACAATGGTTGTAACATGAATAGATTAGGGCTATTGACAAAGTGAATGTTGTATTTGTTGATCGCCTTCTTTCTGTATAACCATGAAACTCATTCATCTATGTCCTGCAATAATGCATTCTACATTTCCTTTTTTATTCTTTTGCTTTTCTTCTTCCCGATAGGTCCCATCATGAAAATAATTGCGTCGGGTAACACACAGAATTTGATCTCCCGGAAGCAAGAAAGAGACAGAAAAAAAGAAGTAAACCGGCCAAATAAGTAACATGGCCCCATCCGGACTTTCCGTTATGAAGCAGCATGTGAAAAGACATTGAAAATATTTATAATGAGAGTGATCACGATAAAAAGAAAAGACTCTGTATGTTGTGTGAGAGACAGAGATAAAGAGAAAGGAAAGGGAAGGGGGAGGCGGGAGGGGGAATGTACAGGTAAAGCGTAGTTGTTCTTTTTTTTTTTTTTAGGTATAGGTACTCCAATCAATGGACGCTTTATCACTCAGTCCAAGACATAATTCAACATGGGATGAAGGTGGATGTCGAATGACACTACGAATGGCTTGATCCAGTGGAAACGTACGTTCATCATTGGCATCGGACACGACAATGCGTTTTCCCGGAGGAGGGGATCCGGTCATGTCCACTTCGGCCAAAAGGTCTCTGAAAGTGAAAGTGTCTGTGATGGCCAAATTGCGAATATAGTACATAGGTTGTGTGTCTGTTGAACTAGCGCTTTTAAGGGACACGGTTTCTACAAAGGTAGTGGCTAACGTTTCTTGTCGCGGCAAAGTCGAAGGAAGCGGGGAGATCGGTGTCTGGCCTCGAGTATGGAGTGGTGGTAATTGAGATGAAAAACTATCTACATGAGGAGGAGGATGTGGTGGTGCTGCTGTTGGTGGTTGACGTGCATTGGTCGGAGTGGTAGAAGACGAAGAGGTTTGACGAGCAAAAAACGGCGTCATGCTGGTATACAAAGGAGTCGAAGCACTAGAGTATGGCTTGTGATCCATGTGAGACGGCGGCTTAGTGGTCGTGGTGCGTTTCCGTTTCATTGAAGTCGAGGGGGTCATAATGGAAAGATCCGGCGATTCCGCCCGGCGAGGATGGTAGGAGGATAATTCGCGTACCTTTGCAGCGAGTCCACCCATATAAGGATGATGGTGAGGATAATGATCCACATAAGGCGAAGCAGTAACCGAACGTTCTTCCATGACGACGTCCATTCCACTTGAATTGGCAGGTGACGGTGGGGCCTTGGTCCGTTCATGTTTCTTTTTCGCCCGATACAATGTGCTACTATGGGCCTTACAAAGGGATACCTCGGCTAGATCGGTTAGACCAACCACATGATTGTTTTCATCCCTATAAATGACGTGGGCATTGTCGCTTAACCAACTGATTGAAAATTCATAATCTTCTTTGTCTTGCGGATGCAGTTTCTTCGCCCTGGAATCAAGACTGCCATGAGGCAGATTTTTTCCCCGACGCGGTTGTACCTCACTGCAGACACAATCGATGCCATAGTGCTACAATCATCATACAAGTAATCAATCGACTGGCAAGCTTTCTTTTTTTCCTTTTTTTTTCCTTCTTCTCTCAACCGCCCCTATGTTTCAGTTTTGTTCTCGATTAACTTATTACTTACTTTGGAACAGGTGAAGCACACGCTACAAACAATGCATGCATTCTATACAGAAAAAAAAATGAAGAAAAAAAAAAGGCAAATGGGTGTCAACCGTCTGGTCAAAGAGAAACAAAAGCAAAAAGATCTTTTTTCTTTAAAAAGTTATCGCAACCTTTCGGACAGGAAGACGGCCATGAGCTAGACTTGCTTGTCTTTGCTGCGGAGTGGGTGGCGGTTGCAATCGTGATGGCGGAAATGGTTCGCTTGGATGAGATGGTTGAAGCATGGGGAGTTTCGCATTCGCTTGTGCAAACTGAAACAAATGGTTATTTTCAGACATGCACACAAACACTTTCTCTTCTGGTGGAATACAAGGGAATATATTATATATATATATATATATAAAAGAAAAACAGAATCAAGACAAGAAAGAAAAAGAGGCAGTGTCAAAAGAAAAGGAAGAGAGAGAAAAAGGAAGGTAATACCCTTTTCCCCTTTTATTGCAAAAAAAAAACAAGGAGGGGGCGGTAAGGAATCTACACTACCAGCAAAAAAGAAAGGCCGCCAATGGAAACTGTTCCACGAAAAGTGAGCCATGCTGCGTGTGTGCATCCATTATCACGCTGAGGACGCGCGTGAAGCATGCGGATAACAATGGATCCAACGTTACAAAAAGATCCAAATTCGTTTCCCTCCCTGTCGCCCTGTTCCAGCGGACCAGAGAGAGCCTTGGGTTGCAAAAGTTACACAATCAAAAATTCAATCGCTTTTTTGTTTAATGTCTCTCTCTCTCTCTTCTGCTCTGTTCAAACTGTCATCTTCTTCCTCAGCACCTACTCATTTTGGCCATTCTATCCTACCGAATTTAGAAAGGCAAAACAATCCATCGTATCGAATGTTCTATGGATAAAGGACTTGTGAAATCTCCATATCGTTTGTGTCATAGGCTGGATGACTATCAAACGAACCCAGAGAAAGAAGGAAACGGCTACTTGAGCCTACCATAATCCAATACTAAAAAAACTAAAACAGGTCTGTGCACTTTCTGATTTTCTTGGTGCAACATCAACCATTTGACATGAATGGATCGGTCTAAAAATGAAAGATGACAAAACTACAATGCGGACATGTATTCTTCCGTTTCCTTTTAAAAACAATTAAAAACATACTGTTACATGCGAAACAACTTCTCATTGCTGCTTTCCATAGCATCTAATCCTTGTTGGTTTTCTCTTTACCCCGAACCTTTTCGTTTGGTTTCTAATAAGCATGTGTTGACGTGTGCTCTGTCGTGATGTGGTTTGCAGCACCAAAGATACCAGAATCACCTGGATGTCTTATCGTCGAGACATTTTCTATATGATGTACCACCTCGCCATCGTGCTTCGTCGAGGCATCATCGTCGTCTTCTTCTTCTTCGCTCTGGTCCTCGTCTTGGTTGTCCTTGTTACTCCTACTACTTCGTTCGCAATCGATGGGAACAGGGGCATGCCATCGTATGACCCAACAAAAAATGATCGCCAGGGTTGCCAAGGCAATAATGGCCATATTCCTTTTTGTCAAACATAACAATGTTACATATTAAAAAACGGGAAAAATGTCCATAAAAAATCACACGCGTTTTTTTTTCTTGTAGTTGTACCAATAAAAGCCCAAAATATCCGCTGTGCAACCGACCTGCGGTACACCGGGTTGCGTCGACCTAAAATAGTGAATGGATGGGGGCTGGTTAGAATAACTTTTCCTCCCATCCCTCCCCGCCCCTCACGCTCATATCACGAAAAACATTATCTATTTTACCTCAAGGCAGGCAAAGCAAACAGCATGGTCAAACCAACCATACATGCATGAGCATCTACTTTCCTTCGTCTCCTCACCACTTGATATCCATAGAGACCCATGATCAACGTCAACGCCCACATTAACAAGCAGACAAAGATACTAAAACCCCACGTTGTGGTGGATCGTCGCGTAAGGATTTCCAATCCAATTCGGTCGGAATGAGCGGGCATTTGCGTAGACATCGGTTTAAATACGAAAGATGAAATGCTAGCTTCGAGTCGTAGATCGATAGGGATGGAGTGACGCGTATCGTTCGTATAAGAAGCGAATAACTCAATGTAGCCACTGTATTGATCGAAAGGATAGTCAATCTCATTTCCAAAGTCGTAACTGAATTTGAGCGCGATAGGGTTGACAGCATTGCCGCCTTGGAAAACGTAAGCTTTCAACGAGGAAAAAGAAACAGCGATCTCCTGTCTATAAACAAATTAAGTTCTAATTGCTTCGGCTTCTTTTCTATTGCTTGTCTATCTTTCCCTTACTTGAGTTGACCGTATTCGTTGGCTAATGTCCCGTCCGGCTGAATGGTGAAATGGATCTTGTACGATTTTTCAGTCGAATCCACATCAAGAACAGATCCGACAACATACAACAGCTCACCCTTAGCGTTCGGTTTGTTTGGATATACTAATGTTTCACCCCTATAAAGAAAAAGCAAGAACCAAGATAGCCTCAGCAAAAGAGAAAAATAAAGGCGGTTGATGTTCATTTATGATCAATTACGTTACCTTCCTTCCTGTGTATATATTCTCCAAACGGGAACTAGATTGAGTTAGACACGAGAGGAAAAACTCTTAAGCAATTCCATGTTTCTAGTTCATGGTATGGAGCTTACCAACAACGCCAGCAAGAGGAATTAAGAGTATGACCAGTGAGGATATTCGACGAACAGTGGAACCGCAGAAAGGCCAATGACGGAGTCTCATCAAAGAAAAAAAAAAGAAGAGAAAAGAACAGGTTCTTAGAAATTGCAAGGAGTCTTCTCTTAATACTAATGTCCCTTGAAAATCAACCCCTTAATGATTGACAGCCAAGAAACCAAAAAAAAGGAAAGGGGAGATAGATAAGCAAAATGTACGAGAAACAGGCCCATTGTTTGTTATATTACTACGATTCCTTTATTCAGGATGTAGATCTGCAGAATAACTCCGAACTACACTGAAGAAATATGGTTTCATTAACTTCAAATCATAGGTATGAATCGTGTCCTCTCGTCCATCCGTCACGCTGATATATTCTTTCCATGCAAGTTTGTTATGTCGACCACGATGTGTACTCTTGATACCAAGACTCATACGGAAATGCTCTCGTGGAAGGGCACGGTCACGCATCTCTATCACAATGTGGTCGCCATCCACGTCAAACTGACCATGAAATGCCTGCCGCTTCGTGTAATTGTATCCCAACTGCTTTACAACGTTGGCTGGCTCTTCTGTCGTTACATGTTTTACCACTCTGCCGTTCGGGAAAAAACGCAGATACCGATAATAAGTAATAAGGTACAGCGGTTGATTCCATGTGTCCGAAGAACCCATTCTAAGCGGGCAAGCAATTGAAGTAAGTTATACCAACCCTCCTTCAATCCATTAGCCCTAAAAATGTTACCTGATGTAATGACAGGTAGAAATATAGACCCCATCGTATCGAATCCGTGGCCGTTCAATGAACATGCGCATCCAGTGGCCCCCGAACGTCTTGACGGCTTCCATCTGATATCGCTTTGATTGCTCCAATGTCATTCCTGGCGTTTTAAAGGCATGTTCACAAACGAAGCGCCACAGGGAAGGGGATCGTGTCAGAAGAAAAAAGTTTTTGCATACCAGGGCAAAATTCGCGACACTGGCAACCGAACGCAAGATCAACTTGCGTAACACATGAGCGAGGATCTCGTCTTTGTGACACACGATCAGCAAACATAGAATAAGGGGAAAAGAAGCGGGCATAGCCAATTTTTCTTACTCGGTAATTTTGCTATCCACACCGGTTTATAGTCTATAGCGGGAATATATTGTGGATGTTCATCAGAAAAACGTTGAATTAATTCAGCCAGGGGATCCTCTCGTGCCGCTGCAGGTGGGAAATACTCGTTTCCAATAGGTACCACATGATAAAACGTGTCTTCGTCATCGATACCGCCGCCATCCGGCTCTTTGCTCCCCGCTCTCTGGGTTCCATTGATCATCGGCGCAATGTGTGTTTGATAGTGCCGTTTGTAATCCAGATCAATGTCGGGATTCAATTTGAATGCTCGTCGATAAGCATTGATAGCTAAAAACATAACACAAAAATAAAAGAAATACAAAGTGTTCATGTGGTTGTCAGGACAAACCATTCCATCCTTCGTCTTTTTCCTGTCCCTGTCCTTTACCTGGACCCAGTTTTCCTTGTCGCTCATTGTCAACTGCTTCTATGTAATGGTCCATAGCTGATTCAGGTTCTTTCGATTCACTGACATGAGTTGCCGTTGTTAACGTTATTTCGTCTTCTTCCACAATTTCCTGAACTGAAAGTGATTCTGTCTGTTGCACTAGAATGCTTTCTGCGGACTTTGGCGCCGCAGTCGTCGTTTTCTGCTGCGCAGTTTTACGATGCTCAACTTCTTCTCGCCACTGTTTACGGAATTCCTCTAATTCAGCCTGCGTCGATTGGGATGGTGAAGCAGTATCCATAACCAGATCTATAAGCAAATACAAAAAAGGGCAGTGAGAGAAAAGAGAAACCAAACCAAAACCTACAGGAGCCCAAAGAAGGAAATCGTCAAATTTTGTTTCGGAAACCGACAACCGACGGGCTGCTTTCATCTGTCAGACTTTTCGCATTAAAAGAATCAAACTTTTCGAGACTTCAGACAGCTAGATTATGTTAAAAGACTGGATAAAAAAAGGCTTAGCGTACGGCTATAGTATGTACCTTTCCAAGATATTCAAACAAAAAATTGCAAGACATAAAACGGCATATTTGAACGTCTAATGTTTAAGGTATGAGGAACCAACTGATAGCGAAGAAACCATGGGCTTTATGCATTTCAAGAGATCATTTGGATCTTGTGGCTAGGCACATATATTTACCGTTTACGGCAGCCCACTCATCATATGCATGGCGTAGGTACAGCTTTGTGCTGATTAAAAACCCATTCAATAAATCGGTTAGACGTGGAAAAGTGCGACGAGAAAACAAAAGAAATATGTGTTGAAAGTGTGTTTCTAACTTTTTCGATCAGTTAGCAATCCCAAGGGTTCCAGCTATTATAAATAACATGAATTCGTCAATGGATGCAGGTCTTTGCTCGTCAAGGGAAGATGAGAAACGGAGTAGAAAACTCATAACCCGACCACTTAATTGATGCACGGGCATATTTTATTTGTCCCCAAAACAACTATAGACTGGACGCGTATGCTTTGGAATTTGGATAGTTTCCATCACAAACAGTGCATTCTGATATCCTCCCTATGATTAATCCTATTGTGCACCATCTACTTACCGTCGTTGACTAGTGAAGCATGGCAATAGTAAAGGTGAACTTGATCAGAATGAGAGTTGGGCGGAACTTGCATATTTGTTTGTATTACCATTAAGCCAGATATAAAGCACTAACTTGCCCAATCTTGCTGTCTGGCTATTTTGCCGCTGTTGATAATTACTGGAAGCAGTCTCATCAGGACAATGGGTGATATCCTGCTTTTAGCTACCGAATCTACCTACGAGAAGATCAAATGCATATCAGTACCGTTTGATGGAAGTGTTCCGGAGTACTATGCGATTTCCTACCGGTGGTGAGAAAATACTCAGTGGAGAGCACAGACACCCAACTATGAAGCATTCGTAACTTCCGTATCTCGCTACAATTTGGCCGAGCTGTGTAATATCTTATGCAATGAGATATGTTACCTTTGGATCGATGCCATATGCATCAATCAAGCGGACACAACTCACAAAAAAATGGCACTAAAAAACATGGACAACATATATCGACGAGCAAAGAAAGTTATCGCAGTACCTGACCTTTGTTATGACATTAGGCGATCGCGGATGGATTGGATCAGCGACTTTCATATTTATGAAGCAATCCAACTAATTTCAAACAAACTTGAAGAAATCGACTATTTTGTTGATTGGATGAGGAAAGAAGAAATAGAAAACCTTATCAGATCTTCTCCAGCACTAATGTTTATCAGCGACATAATTGAAGAATGGGCATGTAGATGTTGGGTTATCAGCGAACGTACTATTGGCATAAATCACAATAAGCTGAATATAATTATGTTGAGAGGAGGTGGAGCAACGATTCCTTATCTGCAGTGGACTCCCTACTTGAATATAATGTGGCACGTCGCTTTTGATCAAGAGATGTTAATTAAAACAATTATCAATTCCAAATCAACAAGTATATCGACTGTCTTTTTGCCATACTTCCGCACACCAAATATAAGTATGTTGTGCAAAGGTTAATCACCAAAGAACAAACCATCGGTAATATGGTCGACTTGAAGATGGTTCTCTTCGATATACTAGACAAAGAGGGTAAAGCAATACTATTGTACGATCAATTTACAAAAAATTTTGCTATCGGCGGACTTCTACGGCAATTACCATCGTTCATAAAGGATGGGGACTTTTTCGGTGTTTTTCGGGTACGCGATGTGTATTGGTTCGAGCTTGAAATGACGATGCACCGCGGACGACATGCGTTGAAAGTGTCGGCGCCCTACGATATCCCTACGTCACCGGAAACTCCTTACACATTCAACGAGCTGCTTAAGTCTAAAGTACAATTAGTGGTCGATATTTTACTTTGCAGAAGCAGTCGTGGTTATGTAGTTCTTCGATGTGGTGGCTCTAACGGCGTTTGAGCGGCGGAGTGTATGATTCAAGCCGACAGTCTTCCAAATGCAGATTACAATAAATGTGGTCAGTTCGTAATCATCTAAATAAAGGAACAATAGCTGTTCTGAGAAAATTTTAGCCTCTCGCCTTTGTGGATAGCTTATTTTAATGAGACAACATCCAACCATTGACAATAGTCCGACCATAGCATGGTGTATACAAATCTGCAGTACCTGGCTAAAAGCAAGTTGGAGTTAAGACAGCATTTCTCCTAGTTAGCATTATTATAATAGGGCATATAACCAACCAATCCTTGGTAAAACATTGACATAGCCCTGCATTCCCGTAACTGCTGACTTCTTTTGCTTGCTCTTTTCTCAGGCCATATGCATTATCAACTTGATTTTTTATATCATAATTGAACGCGCATGGGTTTTTGACGTATCTCTTCATGTGTAACGGAAAGCGGCGTAGTTACTAGGTTCATCATACATTTTTATCCTAAACTTGCCTGTAGCAAATCTCGCAGAGAAGTGTCCTGTAGTGAGGACATCTTAAGAAATAGTCACTACTATTAGAGATACTCTTTGATGTAAGTACCCGGCTTTCATGCAGTTTAAGAGAATATTTAGACTGCATGCGCAAATATCTATGGTTACTCTTTATGAAGTAATCTTTTGATGTACGCGGTATAGTTACAACTATTTGTGGACGAAGAACGCGTTTTATGCAATCAGTTCGACATAGAAGTTACTAAAGTAATAGTAAATGAAGATCTGAAAGGAACGTATAGACGACGTCTTCCAATAATATTTGATGTAATCACTGAGCAGCGCATATTTGCAATTTATCGTATGGAGATGAGGAAAATGCCCTTAGAGAAATTCATTAAGGTCAACTTGGCTTAGATCGAAGAAATCGGGATTCGGAATAGACAGCATATGACCTGACCGCTTTTTTACTCACAGGATGATTATTTATCTCTTTGGAAAACGATAGATTAGAAATAACTTAGTTCAAATGTTCGAAGGGTCCGTCATGAGCAGTCCATTGAGATATCCTTAGGGCGAGGATCACCATCAGACACCATCTGTTCGCCATAGCTTATTAACGGCGCTCGGCAAGCGACCGAAAGTTTACTACATCGCAACAGAAGCTAGGCGAAGGTTTGTGCATTTGTTTGTGTTACCATTAAGCAAGATATAAGACTATTCATCGAAAGAACTTGCTGTCAGGTTATCGATTCTGCTGTCACTAACTACTACAAGTAACCTTACTGCAAAGATGGATGATATCGTGCTTATAGACACAAGATCGACATACTGGAATATCTGTTGCGTTTCCAAGCCATTCGATGAAAATGTCCCAGATTACTATGCAATTTCGTACCGATGGGGAGAACACGTTCAATGGAGAGTACAAACGCCCAACTATATGGCGTTTGTCGCTTCAATGTCGCGAAACAATCTGGTCAAGTTGTGCGATATATTATATACCCAAATACGTTATATTTGGATTGATGTCATATGCATCAACCAAGCAAATAGGGACCACAGAAAAAAAGCTATCAAGAATATGGACGACATATATCGACGGGCAAAAAGAATTATTGGAGTACCTGACCTCTGCTACTGCGATCAGAATCCTAGAATGCATATGGTTGCCAGTAAAGATATCGATACAGTAGTCAAGCTACCGCTACTCCACATTGTAAGGCAGGTGCTCGGTTTAAAGGCTTTTAACTAACTGGGGAACGACCAGTTGCAAGAATCCTCGGCGGCAAAGATGTTTATTTGCGAAATTATTGAAGAATGGGCATGCAGATGTTGGGTAATTAGCGAATGTACTATCGGCGTGAGCAACGATAAGCTGGATATTATAATATTAAGAGCAAGCGGGGCACAGATCTTTTATCGGCAATGGTTTTTTTTTCTTCAGCGTAGAATGGGACATCACGTTCAGCCAAGAGACGCTAATCAGGACGGTTATCAATTCCAAATCAACAAAGTACGTTGATCGTCTCTTCGCTATACTCCCTCATACCAAGTACAAGAGTGCCGTGCAAAGATTGGTAGACGGCAACAAAACCATCGACAATATGAATGAATTGAAGATTGCTCTGCTTGACATTTTAGACATGGAGGGTAAAGTGATACTTCTGTACGACCAGCTTTATAGTGGCGTCCAACCTCCATATCACTTTCCATCATTTCTAAATGATTATCCTTTCCGCATTCCATTCCATTCGGAAGGTTGGAAATATGAATTTGAGTTAGAAACAACCTTGCACTACGGAAACCATGCATTAAAAGTTTGCGGTTTCTATACAATTCCTTCGTCAGCAAACCCTGCCTGGAGACCTGTTCAGCTATCGGCTGCTAAAACGAATTCAGTAATCGATATTCTTTTAGCCACAAGAAGAGATTTAAACAGCGTATTACTTCTTCGATGTTTTGGCTTAGACAATACTTGGACTGCGGAGTCTGTGAGAGAAGGATGGCACGACCCTAACGCTGATTTTAGCCAACGCGGCCGATTTCTGATCATTTAATAAAATGACAATAGCTCTCCTAAAACAGAAGTAATTTTGGGTTTTCTGGCTGGTTCAACATGATCTTTACCAAATGGCAACCTACGCTCTATGTTTCGGTAGAAAATTTGATTTCAGGGAGCAATTTCCTTAACTGATACTCTTCCATAGGATTGTTAATTGAAAGTCAAGCCAATTCCTCAAGAATGCCACAGGGTTTGATGATACTAAGAACGGTAAAATTTTCTAGCTCAGGTTGCTTGGCAATATGTATACTTGACCCTCTTGTCGCTTCTTTACAAAGAACATGTATATAGCTTGACATCCTTTGTGCCAGAAGTAGGTACAAAGGCGCTCTTTGACATATTTATCTATGAATAACGGGTCATAACAAGAATAAAGTGATTTATCGTATTGATTAAACTGTGGTAACTCAAACCGACATAAGTTGAACTATCATAGACCATATCTTAAGAAGTTGGTCCCTGCCCTCAAAGTATGACATCAATCGAATAAACCACAACTTTCAACTATGAGAACAAGCATCTGGGCTCCATGCAAAAGCATTCCTGGCTAATGTCCACTAGGGGACCTTTTTGATGTAAGTGATATCATCACAATCTTGTGTCGACGAAGAACACCTTTATGCTATCATTTAGACATAGAAGTTGCGAAAATCACAGTTAGTGAATATCACGAATTACAGTATAGGCGGTGTCTTCCACTCCTCTCGGATATTCTAGTTATCTTAAAAGAAGCTGTAGTTGGGGGCTAGCGGATATTTTTCTTTGCCATATGAAGAGAAGAAGTTCCCTATAGAGATACTCATAGGGCTCGATTTGGATCTGATCTGCCAATGTGTGGGTTTCGGATGCCCCGTACATAGCCTGACCGCCTGTTTGCCTGCGAGCATATTGATCTATCTCTGTACCACGTGACATACAGTAGATGAGTCCCCAGTCTTGGAGAGTTCTGGTCATAAGTACAATCGGCTATGGGATAACCCGGGATAATAACGACCAGTAGACACCCAACTGTTCACGGCAGACATCTTGCAAGATTAGAGTTTAATCTCGGTTATGACAAGAGGCTAGGCGAGGATCACCTGCGTATTTGTGTCACTCTAAGAGGGGGCGCAATATGAAGCACTCAGCTGTCCCACGTTACTGTTTGGCTATGGATGTCGCGCCGCCACTAACTATTAGAAGCGAACGTCGTTGAAGAAGATGCACGACATTGTGCTCCTAGACACGAAATCCACATACTGGAACATCGTTTGTGTGTCCGAGCCATTCGATGAAAATGTCCCAGACTACTATGCGGTTTCGTATCGATGGGGAGAACACGTTCAATGGAGAGTACAAACGCCCGAGTACGTTGCATTTGTCACTTCCATGTCGCGAGGCAATCTGATCGAGCTATGCGAGTTATGTCGAGATGTCGTACCTTATCTTTGGATAGATGCCATCTGCATAAACCAATCCGATATGGTGGAGAGAAAGAAAGCCATCAAAAACATGGACGATATATATCGGTTGGCAAAAAGAATCGTCGCTGTACCTGACCTTTGTTACTGCTATCAAAATCCTCGAATGCAGGGCGTGACGAGGGAAGACATCTATTTGGCAATGGAAGAGATATCTCGAAACGAAATAGAACTCACTAGCATTGAATCCATGGGCCGCGCTGTAAGAGAACAACTTCGTATAAGGTCATTGATTGGTGCCATGTTTATTTGTGAAATTATCCACGAATGGGCCTGTCGATGCTGGGTGATCAGCGAGCGGACCATTGGTGTGAGCCACGATAAGCTGGATATTATCATATTGAGAGCAGGTGCAAGCATTCCCTACAAATTTTGGAAACAGTATCTACCCATTGACTGGTCCATTGAGTTCGACCAGATTGCTCTTGTGCGCGCGATCATTAATTCGAAATCAACGAAGTACATCGATCGCCTGTTCGCCATACTTCCTCATACCAAATACTTGTACGCCGTGCCAAGGTTGGTAGACGAGGGAATAGCCATCGAAAATATGATTGATTTGAAGATGGCTTTATTCGACATCCTAGATATGGATGGTAAAATGATACTATTGCAAGACCAACTTTTGTTCGATGCGCCTCCATACCAATTCCCATCCTTTTTAAGGGACAAAGAGTTTCAGGGTGTAACAGAAATCAGATTTTGGGAGTATTATTCTAATATTGAGGCGATGATTTTCAATGGAAACTATGCATTGAGGGTGTCGGGTCCTTATACGATCCCTTCTTCGCCGCAAGTTTCTCGCAAATCGGTTGAGCTGTTGGGTGCTGGAATTGAAGCAGTGATTGATGTTCTTCTGGGTGTAAACATATTCAGCGATTCAAACAAAATTCTTCTTCGATGTGTATTTTCCAATGGCATTTGTGTGGCGGATTCCATACAAGATTTGTGGAATGATCCATGCAATGACTTTAACAACTATGGTGAATTTGTAATACTATAATAAAGTTCACAGTAATTGTTGCAAAAAGAAATAGTCTTGGCTTGCGGCAAACCGGGTTTAAACGATCTCAATGCATCTAAAGACCGTCAATTGGTGTATTCCAATCCTGGGGTATTTGGTACGGAAAGCGTAATTGATAAGTCACCAGAGCAATCGATTTTGGATTTCGGTTTAGCCAACAGGAAAAGCAAACGATCAGGCATTTTTTGTTCATAGCACATCTTATATTTTACGTTTCCATACCCAATACCGCAACGATCATTTAATTCTTTATGCAGTGGTAGTGTCCAAATCATGCAAAAATCCCAATCAGGGCAACAGTGGCTTGGTGACAAGTTGGTCTCGTACAACTCGATTGACAGAAATAGGCATAGCTTTCGGTTTGTCCTGTCAACCATGGCCAGACCTGCAAACAATCAAAAACTGCAACAACAATTCCAGAATCAACTGGTCCAACTCCACTCAATAGCCCTTCCCAACAATGAGACACCAACAGCTACTCTCGCATTGCTCAATAACCTGAACAACATGGACCATTTCAACAAGGATGTAACCGATCAGGTGTGCCCATTAAACTAGCGACTCCATTCTTTCCCTTGTCACACTCATTCGTGTCATCTAAAACCTTGTTCAGCAAATTATCGACCTCATCGTCACTGGATGCAAGGTAGTAGGTGTCGATGACGAGGCCTGTTCAGCTCTATGCAAGTTCATGTTTAAGCAGTACTCGAAACAGGTACGAATAACAACGAGAAGAAACCACGAGAAAAAACTTATAAAAGTACGACCATCCTTGTTAGATCCGGTTATCCAGTCTAAGACAGTATCAATTGGATGCTTGTATGGCCTACTTGCTTGATGGCTTGGAGACAGACGCTACAGTTCCTAAAGTTGACATGCTTCGTGCTCTCAGTGCCTTGGTCTTTGAAAACGCTAGCAGTACTTCCAAGGTATTTCCTTTTACTTATCCTTATTTTTTTCTTTGTTTTGAACTTCCTTTTTGCTACTTTCTAGTTTCATCCCAGAATAGCCAAGGTATTGCTGGCGCTCGCCGACCGGAACACGAAACCTCTGGAGATCCGCCGCATGGCTATCAACTGTATTGGGAATGTCTGCGCTGGCGCAGGACAGAAATTACAGCCTTATTATAAAGATTATTATGATGTGGTCTTATCAAATATTTGCACCGTCAATCATACTTCGCATGGCACGATGATGGTAGCCTCTCCCACTCTCGATTTCACGGATTCTGCTGTTAGAAAGGTTAGGAAATCATATAACAAATTTCAAGGGAAGTTGGCTTATATGCTATGGTAAAAAAATTTCACTAGGTCGCCAGCAGTACGTTGCGGGCAATTCAGTTCCTCTTACTTCAGGACAAAACTCTTGTGACTAATCCTCTATGTGACATTATCCAAATCATCTACACGTTCATTTTCATGCACGTTTCCGTTCAAGCTTACAGCACCATGGGAGCCAAAGGTGAGCTTCTTCGCAGGCAGAAACGATTCCTTTTTTACTTACACATAGTATACGTTTAGATATAGTACCGACTGCTTCCACCTCAACTTCATCTCAAACTAGGCCAGGGCACCTTCGTCCACGCGTGCCATCTCAACCCATTCGGCCCGTTTTAACTTGGAGAACAAAGACATTAAAGCCTGTCGGTCTGATGAGCTCAGACTCAGAATTATCCGATTCGGAATCTATTTCCTTCAATTCTCGAAAGCAGTAGGTATTCAAGGGTATGTCCATAGCTCAAGCATTAACGCGTTTCGTCTCTCTGTAGGAGAGATGATTCCAAAATTCGCATCAACGCGCTTCTATGTCTGGCAGCAATTGCTAAAGTAAAAAAGAAAATCATAGGAGAGGCAGACCTCTCTTTCGTTTGAACATCTTTGGTTGACGTATGTTTCTTTAGACTTCGCCACGTGTATTATACGCTCACTGGTACAAGTTTATCCCAGACACGTTTGCGACATTTTTGAGTAACCATACCGACACGAGCTCCTCCGAACCTCGTTTGACAGCAACACTCCGATCCGATAACCAACCTTTTTCATTGTTTACTATTCTTCTTTATGATCCGACAGCCTCTGTGCGTTCAGCTGTATGCAATACATTGATTGCTATGCTAGATGGATCTAAACAGTATTTAAGCATCGCTTCTGACAGGTAAGTTGATCTGTGTATAAACAATGGGTAGAAAGAGGATATGAACTTTGCTTTTTACAGAGAATCAAAATCTTCATTTACATCCCGTTCGGAGCAACTTGCAGCTATATTGCGTGATGTCCATTCTGGTTTAGTATATGCGCTTCTGAAAGAAGAGCAACCTCAAGTATTAATTTTGATCATGAAGGTAACTCTAGTTGAGGAATAAGGAAATCAATATCATGTAAACATTTAATGCTCTCCTGCTCGATAGGTCATATGTACGCTGGTTTCCAATTGCCCATACGACCGTCTGGCTAAAGGCTATCTGTCCCAACTATACCAAACCGTGATGACTCATTGGCAAAAGGCTTGTACGTCTAAATTGTATCTGTCGTACGCTCATTTTGTTAAACAATGTCACTGTAGCTACAAGCATTCGCACATCTGTACTTCAGGTCGTCACAGCCATTTTAGATACCAAATCAAGACAAGATGAAGTGAGCCAGTTGGTCGAATCCTCTTCCTTGGTTGATTCTATGCTAGAAGCATGTCATGCACCCGAAAGAGATGGTCCACTTCGAATCGAGATATGGCAGACTTTTTCGATGCTTGCCAAAATGCAGTTTGCTCTTGTTTTGTAAGTATTTCTGTTTATATTATATGTTATGGAAGGACGCAAACGAAGACTAAGTGTGTAGCAAGGCGTGGAGCAAGATCAGTTGCTGTTTTGAGGAAGCGTTGAATGACTCGGACATGTCAGTGCGGGTGGCCGCGCTTAAATTTGCAGAATCTTATGGGTACGCCATTGACGCTGCTTTTACCGAGGAAACGGAGGATATCATTCAGGTAAAACAAATCAAGAAAGATTATGCGCATGAAAGTGCTCATTAAAGCTATTTTTATCCAGGCACGTCATGTAGCGTGGTGGACACTTATGCTGGAGAAGTATATTCAGCAATCATCTTTGGATGAAGCTGCTTCTGTAAGGATGATGACTTGCGATTGCATAGCGAGTATGTCCAAACATGTTTTTAGCCACTTTGCGGTAAGACAAAAATTCTTGATCTAAAAGATTTGCTTGCTGACTCCCGTCGTTGTCATAGCCTCGTTATCAGAGACTTTCGGTGACTCTTTTGCTTCCACTTGCCTCTGATCAGGATGCTAATGTTAGAGCTGCGGCATGTCGTGCATTGGGTGTCTTTGTCCTATTTCCTGATTTACGGGAGGATCCCCTTTTCGTGTCAGATATGGCTGCTGCTGTATTGGAACAGACAAAAGACAAGACAGTTTTAGTCCGAGTGCGAGCCAGTTGGGCACAAGGCAATTTATGTGATGCTATGGTTCTGGAGAGGTAATAGTGTCATATCTATTGTTTGTCTGATTGAATCGACTCAATGGAAAAATCTCGTAGCGAAAAGGAAGAGTTTCATTTGCAGGAATGGATACCGGTTGCAACGTGGGTTCAAATATTGGAAAATGCAACGGCAGCCTCGCTTGACAATGATAAGGTTAGGAAGGATGTGGAATAACTCACGGGCTAATGCATTTTGTCTCTGTCTAGTTGAGATCCAATGCAGTACGTGCTATAGGTAGTTTACTGCGCGTCACCCCCAAGCCTTTCTTTGAAAGCGGACGTGTGTTGATAAGGAACGCAATGGCAGGATTGATTAAGAACATTGAAACCGGTTCTCTCAAAGTAAAAAAGAGGAACTTGATCCTACTTCGCTCCGGTTAACACATTTTTCTTCTTCCATAGACGCGCTGGAACGCATGTCATGCTGCGAGTAATATGCTACGTAACCCTGATTTCCCTATTGGCCGTATGGAAGGAGGTGGTCTCTTCCCCTGGACCAACGGACTTTACAGCGCCCTATGTCAATCTCTGACGCAGTGCAAGAACTTCAAAGTGAGAATCAATGCTTGTTTGGCCTTGGCAGCACCCATGGAAAGAGACCGTTACGGTGACCCGCGGCAATTGGGAGCTGTCGTGGATGGCATTCTGACGGCCTGGAATGCTTGTGAGAACGAAGAGGCGGACTATCAAGAAGTCCGATACAAAGAACAACTTAAGAATCAGGTATATATGATGAATGTATCCGGCAATACATATTTAAACACTCAATAGATTGTGCTGGCGTTGAAACATTTGTATGACTGGATGCCAGTGGCAACGAAAACAATGGTTGATACCATTTTAATTGATCAAATGGCAATCAATAAATAAAGCAATTGGGCTTTTCTAGAATATACCAAACGATCTATTGGCATTGAATTGCCCTGCTAATGGGTTCCTACTTTTATACTACGATGAAAGGACCTTGTGTTTGCATGGCATCGCAGTGAACTAACATGGGTGGCTAGACGACCGATTAGCTGTCACTCTCGTGTTCAGCGTTAAAGAATGGTTGTAGTGTGATTGTAAGATAGAAATAAACCTCAAAGAACAGTTTGTACATTTCATCTGTTAGAAAGCATTGCCCGAACGGATCTGCTCCGAGCCCTCATTGCGCCTCATGTCATATTCCTCAGGACCCAAGCCTAAGATTAGTTTTATGAAGTGAATGTTTGTTTGTGGGCGTTACCACCAACATTAAGGAGGCAATAAACCAACCGGGACGTTGTTAAATGCATAAAAGAACCGGCACTTGCTGGTTTTCCGATTACCATAGATTCATGAGCGAGATTGTACTTTTGGACACAGAATCCGACTTCAACAACATCAAATGTATATCCATACCGTTCGACGAAGAGGTTCCCGCATACTACGCAATTTCGTACCGATGGGGTGTGCATCCTGAATGGAAAGCGCCAACTCCAAATTATATAGCCTCCATCACTTCGATTTCGCAAAGGAATCTGATAAAGCTGTGCAAGCTATACCATCAGAGAATACGTTACATTTGGATCGATGTCGTATGTGTCAATCAAACAGACAAGAATCACAGAAAAATGGCAATCAAAAATATGGACAACATATATCGATGGGCAGAAACAATTATAGCAGTACCCGATTTGTGCTATTGCGAAGAAAACCCTCTAATGGAAGATATTACCAAACAAGATATCGAAGCGGCAATTATTAAAGAGTGGAGAAAGCAACGGCATAGAATAGACGGAGGGTTCAGTTCTTCCACGCAATTGTTTGATAAATATGAGGCAGGAACATACTTAGGCCTTCGGTTAGACGTTGGCGAGCTCCGGAAGGAAATGGAACCATGGAACAAAGGCGGCCGTTGGTTCCGTTTTCCTCATGATAATTACACTGATCTAATATGTCGACTGGGCAACGAGTTGGAAGGCATTAGGTTTGTTTCCAAAGTTATGAACGAATGGGCACAGAGGGCTTGGGTAGTTAGCGAACGCTTTATCGGTGTGAATGGCAGAAAACTACTTATACATATATTGAGGGCAAATGCGGTTGTTTTTTGGGAGGTTTTCTGGGACGAAGACTCTGACATTAAGTGGAAGGTCGAATTGGAATCTGACGATCTTTTTAAGACAATCTTTAATTGCAAGTCAACCAAGTTCATCGACCGCTTGTTCGCGATCCTTCCTCACTCTGGATACCAGTATGATGAGCAGAAATTGTTAGATGAGGACATTGCTGTGGACAACGAGCAGGATTTAAAGCGGGTTTTATTTCATGTACTAGCCAAACAGGGTAGAAGAAATCTGTTGCATTACCTCGCCGAGGAACTATCACATTACGACCTTGACGAACGCGAAGACTTTCCCTATGTGTTCCCATTGTCTATGAAGGAAACAGATCTTCCAGTGTTGAGCGACCGGAGCACAAGGTACATTATGGAGATCGAACCAATAACCACAAAAGATGGAACACGTGCTCTGAAAGTTTCGTGTCCTTTCATTTATCCCTACCGACCGTTTTGGTACGATGATTTCGGGTTATCGGATGAAGACATTGTCCTATATGACTCGTATGATTCGTATAATCAATACAGGGATAGTAAAGACTGCTCTGTATACGGTTATAAATGCCGAAAGTCAAACGGCCTGTGGAGATTGATGGAAACGACAATGGTTAGATTTTCTCCAAGCAAATGTAGATACGGTGAATTTCTGATCGTTCCGTAAACCTACTATAACTCTTTTAGGAAGGGCATATGAGGCAACATCATCTAACGGTATAATTTTCTGTCTCCTTACATGTTTATTTTTTGGATGCAAAATCTTTCTTCTAAGAGATTAGATACGTTTTGTATAAAACTTAATTAAGACTCTCTGCCACATGATATGTAATAATCATCAAAGGGTGCTCCGGATACCACTATCCGGTTCACACTTATTGTATGGATACAATACCCTACTTCAGTTGGAACACGCCTTTCTGTAACCCCAAATTGCATTTATTTTTCTCATTCTGAAGAGAAAGGCATTGGGCAACTTTAAAAATCCAAGACAGAACATGGGAATGCATAGTGTACTTAAACTGTCTTTTGCTTGAAGCAAACAATAGCGTCAGTGATACTGTGGTGTCACCTTGGCGTACATGGAAAACGGTTGTGTGAATTTTTAATCAACTTATACTCTTTTTGACAACAATTTATCTTTAAACGTAGTCTATATCTAAGGCGATATTACTACTTTCAATTGTTTCCACACGGCGTACATAGTCTGGTATGATTCAATTGATGGCACAAGTCCAAAGAAAGTTCACTGGCGCGTATTTGTTTGCTATGAATACCACAACCGCTAACTTAATTGTTGAGCCAGTCGAAACTTCGATACTTAAAGTTGCCAAGTGTATCTGCCAAACCCGCTTTTATTTCTGTTTCTTAAGGATATACGTGAGACCGTGCTATGGATACAAGGCAGTGGTGGGGAAGAATCAAATGGACTTTAAGAAAATGCAATGAATGTCTTACCACCAATGATCTAATTCCTGATTCACCTGACACATCCTCGTCGCGGAAACTTCAAAACAGCAGTTAGATTGTTCTTCTGGATACAGAATCCGAGTTGAATAACATCAAATGCGTATCTATACCGTTCAATGAAGATATTCCCGAATATTATGCAGTTTCATACTGGTGGGGAGTACATCCTCACTGAAAAGCGCGAACTCCGAATTACGTGGCGTACATCACTTCAATATCGCAGGGAAATTTAACCAAGCTGTGCAAGTTATACCGTCATGAAATACGCTACCTTTGGATTGATGTGGTGTGTCAACCAAGCAGATAGATAACATAGAAAAATGGCAATCAAAAATATGGACAACATGTATCGAACAGCAAAAAAGGTCATTGCAGTACCAGATTTATGTTATTGCAATGAAAATCCTTTAATGGAGGATGTCACCAACACTGACATTGAAGAAGCGATTTTTGCATTGGAACATTTGGGCCAGGGCAGATATGAGAATTTGTGCCGCCAGATATCCGACAAAAACGGGTCGATGATGTACTCCGGCTACTTATTAGACGATAGCGAAGTGCACAAGAAGATGGAACTATGGGACGATGAGAAGTATTCCTGCCATCATATTGATGATTGCATTGTCGTAAAACAACCACTACCAACCGGAAAGAGAGGTTACGATTTTATTTCCAACATTATTAATGAATGGGCACAGAGAGCTTGGGTAATTAGCGAACGCACTATTGGTGTGAATGGCAAGAAACTAGTTATGCACATATTAAGAGCAAACGCGGTTATTTACTGGTGCCTTTTCGACGAGATTAGCTGGCATTTTGGCTTTGTCCCAGACATTATCTTCGATACGATTTTCAATTCCAAGTCAAAGAATATAAGGATGCAGTGCGGAACCTGTTGGATAAAGAAATAACTGTTAATAATGAGGACGATTTGAAGTGGGTTTTATTCGATATATTAGACCGGGAGAGTAGGAAGGAACCATTGGATTATCTCCTTGAGAAAACATGGTATCGCCTTGTTGACGAACATGATGATTTTCCCTATGTAATGCCATTATCTGTGGTGGAGGATATTTACCTTCCAGCGTTGAACGAACCCGGCGAAGAAAACCTCTTCGATATTAAACGAACAACGACGCAAAGTGGAACACCTGCGCTGAAGGTTTCGTGTCCTTTCATTTATCTGCACCCGACGCATTTGAAGGACAACTTTCAGCTGTCGGATGTGAATGACGATTCGGATATGCTCCTATATTATGCGCATACTGAGGAGTTTAAACAGTACTATGGTTATTGGTGTCGGAAGTCAAACAACACCTGGAGGTTGATTAAACGGACAGAAGTAGCATCTTCTGGGCACGTAAAGGGGTACGGTGAATTCCAGATTTTCTTTAAATCTACTATAACTCTCGCGGAAAGCTATACCTTTTGATTTCCGGTAACTCTATTTCAGGTAATTTTTATGTATTACGTACTTGATCAAGCACATTATACTTGCTTGTAAAGCTCAAATCGGATAACCTTTCCTTCATCACTCCTTCGACGCACCATGTCAGCACATCGGCATATCCGCATACCTTATAGAGAAGCCAGTAATCTTATTCTTAACCTGAGCAATACAGTTTTGTCCTTGTATCAAACCTTGTATTTCATACAACATACTTAGACCATTTCTGGACCTTTTGATATCTACCATATTACATATGCTACCATTGAAATATACCAACTGAAGAATCGCCATTGTACCTGGATCCTTAAAGCAAAGTTAATGGAAAATAAGAGGCTAGGAATCTACAAGAGTTATCGTGACTTTATTAAATTATTACAAATTCACCATGATGCTCGTAATCGATATATGGTTGGCTCCGCTCATGATCTATTGAGTCTGCCACCCAAATGTTGTTTGACCCGAAACATCGAAGGATTACGTTTGAATACTCATATTCATTGGTAGCCAAAAGAATATGTACCGCTTTTTCGGCTTTAGTACCCAACAGCTCAACGCATCTGTGAGGAACCTTTGGCGATGGGAGAATGGCGTAAGGACCCTTCACTTTTAAGGCATATTTTCCGTCGTGGGTTGCTGTGCTGATAGTAGAAAAGAGCCTTCTAAAGAAGAAAGGTCTTATGGCTTCAGTTTTCTCTTCCTTTATGAAGGACGGCAATTGGGATGGAAGCCTTCGATCCCGAAGAAGCTGGTCTTCCAATAGTAAGATTTTACCTTCCTCATTTAGGATGTCAAACAGAGTCATCTTCAACTCGATCATACTATTGACGGTTCGGCCCTCCTCTAACAATTTCGGTACCATCATTTTATATTCGTCTATGTGAGGCAGTATCGCAAAAAGACGATCAATGTATTTTGATGATCGGGAATTAATGATATGCTTGATAAGCGTATGTTGGTTGAACTTGACGTCCCATTCAACGTCGGCATAGTGATCCCAGTCCGAAAAAGGGATCAATACACCTTCTCCTCTTAGTATAATTATATCCAGCTTCTTGCCGTTCAGTCCGATAGTTCGTTCGCTAATGACCCAACATCTATCTGCCCATTCTTGGATAACATCATGAATAAACGCGTGTGCTAGCGACAATCTGATACGCATCTCTTCTCTCCGGTCGCTAGGACGTGAGTTTTGGTGCATGAAGTTTCTTTGGGTTCCGGATATATCCTTCACTACTAGTCTGATATCTTCCTCGGTAACCATTTCCATTCGTCGGTTCTGGATGCAAAAACAAAGATCAGGTACTGCGACGACTCTCTCCGACCATTCATATATACGGTCCATATTTTTTATAGCCGTTTTTCTCTGAACTATGTCTGCCTGATTGATGCATACGGCATCGATCCAGATGTAAGGTATAATATCACTAAGCACGTTACATAACTTGACCAGATTGTAGCGTGATATCGAAGTGACAGATGCCATGTAGTTGGGCGTTTTTGTTCTCCATTGAGGATGTTCTCCCCACCGATACGAAATGGCAAAGTAGTCTCCAACAGTTTGGTTGAACGGCTTGCACACGCATATGATGTTGCCGTATGTAGATCTTGTGTCCACAAGCACAATGTCATCCATTTTGTCAAAAAGGTGGCTTACAGTAGTTCCCTGCAGCTACTAGGGTGGGATAACCGAATGCTTTATATTTCATTTTATAGTAGCACAAATACATATCATAAACCTTACCACCTAGCCTCTTGCAAACTGGTCATGTGTAAAGTTTCACTCGCTGACGAGCGGTCCGAAGGGGTGTAGTTGTTTCCCTGCTTTGCAGAATATCTTATCGCACACTGTTTATGAAGAGAGGTCCATAACGTTCGGACTATATGCTTGAAAGAGGGCAGACAAACGCATGGACCATCGGACGATCTGGTGGTGTATATCCCGATCCCGATTTTAACGGCCCCAAGCCCCTTATGTGCCTTCCGATGCTAATATGATTAGATGTGTGTTTATTACTATGGATAGTTACTCCTATTACAAGGAGTTCTTAACATGAGTAAGTCAAGAAAACATAAGGAACATCGTCTTTATTCAAACTGATAGTTGAGTTGTACTTTCAACGTCAAGCCGAGTATTATCCTTATTGTAATACTGACGGATAGTATCAATTGGATGATTTGGGAGCCGGTAGAACTATGCCATTAAACGAGTATTAATGATTGCTAACCGATTTACTTATAGAGTGATGACTCCGTATTTATCTTGTTTAACAAGAAACATCGGTTAGGCTTTGGTCTGTTTATTTGTTCTCAATTGTTTTTCACTTTGTTCTGTGATTCTCATTACTTCGCCACTAAACTTGGCTGGATCCACAAAGTTTATTGGTTTTGTGACCTAGCTAAGCAAATTTTCCCATAGTTATCAAAATGACCGTCTTTGCTTTGGTCTATTGTTATTCATGGTCTATTAGCAATCATTCAGATCGAGTATAAGGTTCTCAAAGTACCCAAATAATCCAGAGGATATATTCCACTCTAATTCATTATCAATCCATTAACGATTTCGTTGGGTCCTGTAGAAATGACTATACTCCACAGCTAACGCTTTCTTAATTGGATTTCATCCATTCAAAGCTATTCACGTTTTTATCTTTGATCCATCTTTACTTGTACCTTTTCTTGTGACCCTTTTAATATTTAAGCATACGAGTCTGTTACTTACATTCACTACAAGGGCCTATATTCCTTACATGTCATGGTCAGATTATCTCAACTATTGCATTGTGGGTACACCAAGATCCTTCGAAATAAAATTGCAGAAATCAATGGAGTCACTTTGCAAAAGAGGTATTGTCCACTTTATCAAATAATAACAAATTCGCCATAATGCTTGTAATCGGTACATGGATCGTCCCGGACATCGTGTGTCGACTCCGCAACCCAAACACCTTTTGATCCAACACATCGAAGAATTGCGTTTGGTTCGTCATCTACCCCTGTGGCCAAAAGAATATCGATCACCGATTCAACTTCACCACCCAATAGCGCAATGGATCTGGGAGGAACCTCCGGCGATGACGGGGTGGTGTAAGGTCCCGACACTTTCAATGCATGCTTTCCATCGTACATTATAGTGTCTATATTAGCATGCACTGTTTTAAATAAAGACGATCTTACAACCCAAGTTTGCTCGTCTTTTATAAACGATGGCAACTGATAAGGAAGCCTTCGACCGAAAGGAAGCTGGTCTTCCAACAGTAAAATTTTACCTTCCATGTCTAGGATATCGAACAGAGCCATTTTCAATTCAATCATATGATTGATAGCTCTGTCTTCATCCACCAACCTTTGTAGATCACCCTTATATTTCGTGTGGGGAAGTATGGCGAAGAGACGATCGATGTATTTCGTGGATTTGGAGTTGATGATCGCCTTAATGAGAGTATGCTGGTTGAACTCGATGTCCCATTCAATCTTGAGATATGTGTCCCATAGGAGATAAGGAATCATGATACCGTTTCCTCTTAGTATGATGAGTTCCAGCTTATTGTCCTTCACACCAATAGTCCGTTCGCTAATGACCCAACATCGACAAGCCCATTCTTTGATAACATCGCAAATAAACATGGTTGCCGGCAATGAGCTTAGACATTCTCTTAGCTGTATATCATGTTGTGTGGGTTCAGCCCTGTTACATTCTACCTCGTTCCGAGATATTAGCTCAATCGTCGTTTCGATATCTTCCTTGGTAACCATATCCATTCGAGGGTTTTGGTGGCAGTAACAGAGATCAGGAACTGCAACGATCTTTTTCGCGCGTCGATATATATTGTCCATGTTTTTGATAGCTTTTTTTCGCTGAATTGCGTCTGTTTGATTGATGCATATGGTATCGATCCAGAGATAAGGTATAACATCGCGGTATAAATGGCATAATTTGATCAGATTGTAGCGAGATACGGAAGTGACAAATGTCACATAGTTAGGTGTTTGTGCTCTCCACTGAGGATGTTCCCCCCACCGATATGAAATTGCGTAGTAATCAGGAACATTTTCATCGAATGGCTTGGACACACAAATGAGGTGGCCATACGTAGATTTGGTGTCTAGCAAGACAATGTCACCGAGTGTCTGCAATGAGCTTACTTGCATCTCCTAACAGTGAGGGGACTTTCATAGCCAGACAACAAAGCTTGTAGAACTGAGTATGTTTGTATCGCACCGCACTGTAATACAAAGAAAAGATTTTAGTCTTTACCTTCTTCTGTCTTGGACAAATAAAATTCCTCCTCTATGCAGTGATGGCATCTTTTCGGTCGATAAGTCTCATGCTATGGTTGGCGTATAATACCAGCTGTTTCGCTGTTAGGGTTATACATCTTTACTTAAGCCTCTAAGTCCGTAGCACTATATGTGTCTTTTTGATGTGGCATTCCTGTCAATAGGTTTCTAATGATGTTATTCTGTTCTATCCTTGCTAGTGAGTTTTGCTACACATTATGGCTGTTGTCAAAGGACGAGGGCATCTGCTCATAAGAAGTAGGATTGCTAAGATCGAATCTCCTCTTGCAATATTGAAACGACAATGCAGGATCGGAAACGGCGAAATAAAAGGAAAAAGGTTTTGCTATCTATCTGTCACCTCTCGGGACCTAGCATTTTGTCGCAAACATGACCGAGTTATCCAGTGCTAAAATCAATCCAATGATAGATAATTTCTAACAGACGACCGCCAACATGCCTATGCGAGTCCTTACGAAAATATTTTGCCATTTATCACATCTGGGAAGGATTGAAAAAAAATCGTGCAAAAGAACTTGAAATAACAATGACAAACGTGGTAAACTCCTGAGAGATACCCATATTCGTTTAAACAGACCTTACTTGTTTTACATGTCTTTTTGTACAAAAAAACAACAAGGCCATTTCGCTTACCTGAACAGTAGGATAATTTCGTTTTCGCCTCGGCATGAATGTTCTATGTAAATCTGAGTATCCGCATGAATAACATTGCTCTTTCTTCAGTTTGGTAGCTTACACTATAGCACCATCAACGACATGCTAAAAGCCTGTGACACAATATATACCGCGACGTCCCCGGTAAAAGCATGCAAAAACTACGGGCGATATACAGTGCAATAGCTGCTGTTGTACATACAAGTTACTTATTGCTATTTGCTCTGCTTATTCAATCTATAGTAAAGAGCTTCGTGACAGTACAAGCTACATACAATTTCCAAAACAATTGGTGAAGTGTTATATGCAGCAGTATGTTATTCAGTTCATAGCACGAGATTAAATAAGGCTGACCAGAGTCAACCTTTCTATTTGTGTCACTATCTAAGCCAATGTGATCACTCAGCCATCCAACTCTTTATCAAGTTTAACTTCATTTATGGTTTTGCTAGTAACACTGTTGCTCCTGTTTGTTACAGACGGATGAATGAGATTGTTCTTTTGGATACAGAGTCCAACTTGAAGCATATCAAATGCATATCTGTACCATACGATGGAGATGTCGCTGAATATTACGCGGTTTCGTATCGATGGGGCCTGCATCGCGAGTGGAAAGTAAAAACGCCAAATTATGTGGCGTCCATTACATCAATATCGCGGAATAATCTAATCAAGTTATGCGAGATATATCGAGCTAAAATACGCTATCTCTGGATTGATGTGGTGTGCATCAATCAAGCTGATGTATTTCACAGGAAAATGGCCATTAAGAACATGGATAATATTTATCGACGAGCAAAAAGAATCGTTGCAGTGCCCGACCTGTGCTATGACAGTAAAAGTCCTCAAATGGGATATCTTATCAGGGAAGGCGTGGAGTTATCAGTCGAAGAAATGTCACTTGGAGAAATAAAACAAAATGTTGATGGTCCTTTGGATGCTTTGCATACAGGTCGGACATGGAAATTAACCCGCATCGAGTTTATTCGTAAAGTCATCCATGAATGGGCATGTCGATGTTGGGTAATCAGCGAGCGTACTATTGGCGTGAAATATGATAAGCTGGACATAATCATATTAAGAGAAAATGGCGCGAAGATTGCCTACTTACAATGGAGTACACGACTTTACGTGGACTGGGATATTGAGTTTGATCAAGATACCCTCATCAAGACAATCATTAGTTCGGAATCCACCAAGTGCATCGACCGTCTTTTCGCCATCCTTCCGCACACAAAGTATAAGGATGCTGTGCAGCAGTTGGTAGACGAGGGCCAAAAGGTCGATGATATGAGAGACTTGAAGCTGACATTGTTCAATATCCTAGACACGGAGGGTAAAATATTGCTATTGCAACAAATCGCTTTGGATTACGGTGACTTCCGACATGTCTTGCCATCATTTACGGAGGAAGAATTGATATCATTTTCAAAACTCGATTATGCAGATCAGATGTGCTGCTGCAACATCCAGACAACTACACAGGATGGGATACCCGCAATAAAGGTCTCTGGTCCGTATACCGTCAACAATCGTCGTATATATTCAACCAAAAGCGACAAGCTACTAGACACCAAAGTCAATGCCGTTGTTGACATCCTGCTTGTCAAGAAACAACTGGGGTATTTCAACGTTACGTACCAAAGTCTTCGATGCTTCGAGTCGAATGGTATTTGGGTGTTGGGTTCCGTTATAGATAAACAGGTCCCACAAAGTGAACGATTCAATTATGGAGAATTTACAATAGTGTAATAAAGCTATTGCCGATGAAAACATTTCCCCAGGAGCCGGACACATCACAGCATGATTGCTGTGTGCCTTATGTAAAAGCTCAGGAAAAGAAAAATTAGAATTTGGCCAGGGGATCTGCTTTTTACCATACGGATATCAAAGCATTCCATGCAATCAGAGAAGCTACACAAGCTCGTTACACTTTCACATTGATATTGCTGTTTTTTTAAACTACTAACCTTCCATTACCCTGCGCCCATCATGCTTGCTCGCTCTATTGTCCAGGTCCCTAACTACAGTGGGTAAGAATATACTTTCATACCTTCCCTTCCAGTCCGCAACCTGATAATCAAAATGTATTTATGCACCGTTCACAAACGGATAAAAGCAACTACTTTTGCTGCACTCTGTCGCCCACTTTGCGGAAACACAGAAAATGGCAGTGCCGTTCGGCGTTATGATAGTGTAAATGAAACCATCACGCATTATAAGTGATCCGTGGACTTTCTGCAAATTGTGTTATACTCCGTAATTCCGTGCGGAAACCTAAGCAGGTTTACACAAACGATACTTGTGCGCTTGTAATACCGTCAAAGCCGACAAAGGTACTAAGCCATCTAATTCTGTTTGCGGTGAAAAACTGCTTTGTTTATTGCAGTAACTCTTTTCTCGATTATTTGTGACGGACAATGGGCGAAATCGTGCTGCTGGATACGAGCTCACGCCGCAATAACATTAAATGCATATCGATACCATTTGATGAAGACATTCCTGAATATTATGCAATATCCTACAGGTGGGGGATGCATGCTGAGTGGCAACTGAAGACGCCAAATTATGTAGCATCCATCACTTCAGTTTCGCAGAGCAATCTGGTCAAATTGTGCCAGTTATATTGCCGTGAAATATCTTACCTTTGGATCGATGTCGTGTGTATCAATCAAGCGGATATATTTCACAGGAAGATGGCCATCAAAAACATGGATGACATTTACCGACGGGCGAAAAGAATTATTGCCGTGCCAGATCTATGTTATTGCAGGGAAAATCCTCACCCGATTGGTGCCACCGAAGTAGATATTGATTCTGCGGTCAAGGAAATATCGGACAAAGAAATATGGCATGCTAATGGAGCGTCAATTGAAGTTCTGCGTATTCTTTCCTTGAAGGGCGTCAACTTTATTATCGAGGTTATTCAAGACTGGGCAAACAGGTGCTGGGTGATCAGTGAACGTACTATTGGTGTGAAGAATAACAAAATGGATATGATACTAATAAGAACCGAAGCTAAGGTCCCTTATCAGCAGTGGAAAAGATGCATCGATGTTAACTGGAACATCGACTTCGACCAGGATACTCTCATCAATACAATTCTTTATTGCGACTCAACAAAGTACATCGATCGTCTGTTTGCCATACTTCCTCATACCAAGTATAGGGATGCGATGCACAGATTGGTCGATGAGGGCAGAGCTATCGATAATATGATGGACTTGAAGATGGCTTTGTTCAGTATACTGGACATGGAGGGTAAATTACTACTATTGCAAAAGAATATGGCACTGTGTGGTACATCTGAAACTATCTTCAACAATCACGAATTACAATCGACACCCGTAGATTGCAAAAGTGTGACCTATTATTCAACCATTGAAGTAACAGTGCACAACGGGAACTACGGGCTAAAAGTGATAGGTCGCTATACCAACCCTGCCTCCCTCAGAATTACTCGGGCATCCACTGAACAACTAGGTGCTAAAGTAGAATCAGTGATCGACCTCATCCTTTCAGTCAACGCTTTGTATGATGCTCGCTTGTACACAATGCTTCGATGTGTCAAGTTAAATGGTGTTTGGTTTGCGCATTCGATAGTGTATAGAGACCGCATAACGAAGTCAATGTATAGCAACGGTGAATTTGTGATATTTTTAGATTAGAGTAGATTGTTGAAGTGAATGAAGGCACTAAGTCTGCACTGTACTCATCCGGAAGGATATTGATCCATCAAAATCCCGTATCCTGCGCTGTCTAAGAGCGTCTACTTGTTCTATAAGATATTTGATGTGTTGTCTATAGTGGAGATCAATACCTAAAAGCGTCGTATTTTCGATGTCTTTTAACAAATCCATATCGCCAATAAAGCTATGATAAAAAAGAAAGAGGCAGTTTGTATTGTATCCAAGCTCAATGCTTTTGTATCATTTGATCCTGTTTGGCCGTTCGAGCTATCGGACTACATGGCTGCCCTTTTATATGAACTGTCTAATTCTATCATGACCATGGACGCTTGTCATCTACCGCTTAGAATCCATATCACAGCCGCTTGTCTGCGCTTAATGGAGTAACCTTATACCGTCCCTTCAAGACAAACATTGCTATCAATTGCAGAACCGATTTCGTATCTTGCACCTTGTGATTGGTATATAATATTGTCTCCTATGGTTTTCAATGAGAGCAACGCTAGAGCGTTAGCCGCTATTATACTACTTCCTGATCGTAATTTTGTATTGTGCGCCGAGGTCCCTGTAACCTCTCCAGTTAGTCCATAGCCAAACCAAGTGAGATCCCCTTGGGTTTCAACGGAACAACAGTCTTGTCACGTTGTCGCACCTAAAGGATGGATAGAAACATATATTGACCCAGGGTTGAATGTTCGTTTACAAGACATATGGAAAATAAGCATCACTAGTCTGTTCAAGCTGTATCACAGACATGGCGGTTTTGCCATTTTACTAGCTTCTTTTTATCTTAGTCTATTGACCTGACAACAATAGGACCAGGTTCATTGTATGTTTCTCTGATTCCTTTGTATAAAATGTACGTATTGAAAAGAAATAAGCCCAGTCTTTGTTAATTTATTTTTTTCCATTTCTTTTCCCTTCATGGTGGAAAGCACCATCAACATTACTGCTGTCATCCAAGAGGGTCCGACCTATACGTTAGATCAAGCCCAGTTTGGAATAAAAGTCGGGGATCTTGATGTTCAGTGTTACGCTCAGGATGTTCGAAGCATAACACTCTTGCAAACCCACAAGGCCCAAACGGGATATGCTGTTTCTGTAACAGGTATTTGTCATAGAAACAAAGTCGTTTGAAATAAGAGGATTGGTTAGAACATACCGTACAGCTTATTCAAAATGGAACAACATTCGTGTCTTTAGGTCGATTGCGTAATCTAAACGAATCCTTGGCTCGGGGTGTACGTCCTGTGCTTCTGATCACAAGCATCCGATCGGTTGTCAGGCGTTCCATTAGCCGCGGAGCTAGTCCCGCTGACGATGACGTTAAGCTCCGCTCGGGACACAAGCGGTCCTTGGAAGAGGGAGAGCCGATGGAGACGGACAAGCGTAGTGGCGATACCGAGAACGAGGCTAATCGGAGCCAGGTGGAAGAAAATGGGACAAAGAAGGAAGAATCATCGAATAGCAAACGCATGCGTTCAAGTAACGAACAAACGACGAAGTGCGATATGTATACCGAGTTTAAGGAAGTGGACGGATGCTATTTTTTTATGCTACATGGACGGATAGCTTTTTTGCAACGGCATCTGGAAAAGGAGCCATTGGCTGAGTTGCATCAATTGCTGGATAACATGTATCAGCTGTACAAAGATAACCAATTTCAGGAGTTTGTCCAGGTAGCCACTTGCTTGCAAGCAATGTTACGAGCTCATTACAATGCTATGGTGGAGCCATTGCCAAGCCGCATAAGCCTGCCGCAGGTCATTTATTTACCATCTGTTGTCTATGCTACCGTGACCAATAAACAACAACAACGATCATGAGCTTCTAGATGAATATATCCTTATAAAACCCTAACTGTCTGCCAACATATCTTACCCATGGAGCGGATTCTATTTCGCATGCTTATGCTGTCAGAGCATAAAGTTAAAGTTAGTTTCTAAGTTCAAAGTCATCTGTACATGCGACAGCCCCTGCTTTTCCTGCGCGCTAATTAAGACTGAGATCCGGATGGAATAAGAGATAGTTGCTTGTACATACAAACAGCTTTGCTTATTTGTAAGAGAACAAAGTCTTAATTGCTAGTAAATTTTTAGAGCACTTTGGAAATTGGCAGAAGGTATGGATTATTATTTGCCTATCTCTGCCTTTGACTATGACTTTTTAAAGTTTCGGAAGATGCTGTCCAACAATGCGGACGCTTAGATCTGATCCGAGCGGAGTGTCGCTTTTCCGTTTGAGAAGAGAAGCGATAGAAGCAGAGATAATGATGCACTCCTAAATGCAACATTTAATGGTGCTTTTTCCCATGCGATTCTCTGGCAGTCATTGATCCTGATGCCAGAAATATGTCATAAAATTCAGTATCCTAACTTTGGGAAGCATTATCCAACAGCAGAGTACACAGAGACCGTCTCAAGCAAGTTACTATGTTACTGCTTCATATTCGGAAAGATACAACACGTTCTCCTGATTAAAAATTTAGAAAAGAATGAAAAAGTATCGGAAACAAAGCTAAAGCGAACTTTACATCAAGAGCCGGACTGTCACGTGAAGTAGCCCGGGATCAGGGGATGGGTGCTGTTTGTGAGAGAGGAGAAAGAGAGCTCTCACAGAGAGGAAGGGGATGAGGGCCGATGGGTAAGAATATATGGTTGATCGGGCGGCAAAGGTTGGAACCTTCTTCCTGACACATCCATAAGCGTACGTAGATCAATCCATCCAGCACATCCATCCATCCATCCATTCATCGTTTTATGCAATTTCTGAAGGCGAACAAATAAAATACTGATATCGGTCGTCCATATAGAATGGCCCAACGTCTTACCTACAGACGCCGTTTGTCATACAACACTCGTTCTAACCGTGTCCGCGTTGTGAAGACACCTGGTAAAGAACTTAAAAAAATTGAGACCGCATGGCCCACACGGGCATCATAGGAAACAGTAGAATTCATTCTCTTCTCTTTTTTTTCTCTTTTATTTTCCTTCGTTTTAATGTAGGTGCCAAGCTTGTGTACCAGTATGAGAAGAAGCCCGTGAAGGCTCCTCGTTGCGGTGACTGTGGGGAGGCTCTTCAAGGTGTAAGTGATTCATAGGAGGAGCCGGAGAAAAAGGAACGTGGTGGTTAATGTGGCAACATGTAGATCAAGGCTCTTCGTGCTCGGGAATTCGCCAACATTTCCAAGACTCAGAAGAGTGTTAGCCGTGCTTACGGTGGTTCGCGCTGTTCTCACTGTGTGCGTAACCGTATTGTCCGTGCTTTCTTGATCGAAGAACAAAAGATCGTGAAGCGTGTGCTCAAGGCCCAGAAATAGACATTGTTAATTGATGAAAGTTCTCTTTTTCTTTATTCTTTTTGCAGGGAGAGAATAGGATCATCAGATAATAATAAACGAGACGAGAATACCAAAAAAAAGAAAGCCAAAAGAGGGTTATTTCTTATTGTTCAAAGTGAAATGATAGAGGAACGGAAATTATGCAGGAACAATGAAAAGGGAAGAGGATGGAATTTTACCCTGCAGGAAACGTTCATCAAAGCATGGGCTCGAGAAAAAGAGAGAGAGAGAGAGAGAAAACAGGGTAACCCACCGCATTGTTGCATAGGGAGAGAGGCAGACAGAATTAAGTGATTTCACAAAGGGTTTACGCCGACGCATGAATGGGAGCCTAATCCATAGATCAAATGCGTGTAAATATGAATGTAGATCGAAGATGATCACAAAGAGACTATATATACATATATATATTCTATTGTATTCTATCGCAGCTTTAGAAGCAAAATAGATTGAAAGATAAAAAGAAGCTTTCTTCATGGTGTTCCAATCTGTTAGTTTAGACAGATCACGCCATGTGGAAAAGTGGAAAGTAAACTTTTTCTTGTTGGCGGGGTTCTCTCTCTCTGTGTCTCTCTCAGTTTCTCATCCCTCTCGGGGAGCACCAGACATTGCCTAAACGGACCACGAGATTCCGAATCGGAAAACTGTACGTGTCCTTGTGTGTGCGCACTGTGACCTGCTGTTGGGGTCGGGTCGCATGGTTTATATGCAAGAGCGGAGGAGAGAGTTTATATTGATGCGTCCAGTTAACCAAAATATGATATGACTGTATTAGACTCCTCCACAAAATTGCAAGAGACTGCAGACTTCATTTGGCAAGTTGCCATGCCGATTTAATTTCTGTTCCTTGGTTGTTTTTTAACCACGCGACAAAGGAGATTAGAAAAAAAAAAGGCCATGAGGGAAAATGAATGTGGTAATTCATCCCATTAGATAAAATAGTAAGATCCCTGTCTATCTTAAAGGATGAATAGGTCACTCATAGAAGCACGATGACATGGTTTTTTCCTTTTTCTTTCATATACAACAGTAAGATGACAGAAATGGAGTGACTAAAATAAATGAAAACAATAAAAACTTGGATCAAAAGATGCAACTTGGAAATGGACTCTACTGTTGTGTATATTGTAAACATCCAAGTTTTTTGTTTTAATATTTGACACGTAGAGTTGTTCTACGGAAATAAAGCTATTTTAGACTTGTGCAGATCGTTATAGGATCATGTATCATTCAGCTAATAAAGAAGAAAATGGGATAAAGAACAGTAGGTTTTTTGTGTTTCACGATTTTGCTTACCATTTTCAACCGATAAAGGCCAATCACGTTTTCCTGTTTCTTGGTTCCTCGTTCCTTTTGCCCCTTGCTGTAATTTTTTTACTGACTTTTTTTCTTCTTTGCTCTTCTTTTTTTGTTGCCTTTTTTTTCCCTTTTTCTGTCCGTTATTTTTGTTGTTTCTATTCATTATTATTATTATTATTTTCTGCGCGTGCTGTGTGTCTCTCAAACTTTGAACCCTTTCATCAGGTAAAACTTTAGAGGAGCCATTGCCCCCCCATCTGCAAGTCTTGTGTTCTCGTTTCTTAATTTCTAACCACCATTACCCAACCTAAAACATTCTAGTCATGGCAGAACCGTATCCTTATACACCCGTCATTCGATTGCCTCGAAGTAAATCGAACACAACTCGCTCCAACTATGCCGAAACATATCAGTACAACGGCAACGGAGATTCAGCAGCCTACTTTGTATCAGACACCTTGTTCCTTGAGAACTTCCCTGGAAGCAAACTGAACGAAATGGATATTCGTGAATTGTTAAAGAACTGCCAACCTGTCGAGTAGGTGCCACAAAAAAGAAGTGAAAGGGGCGGGGAGACAGTCGTCTTGGTGATGGTCGTCATAGAAACAGAGAGCGTAGTAAAGGGGGGAAGAATCGCTGCGGATCATTTGTGGATATGATTGGTCCAAACAACCTCTTTCTTACTTTTTATTTTATTGTACAAACAGGATCCAACTACGCGATCGTGGAGATAGCTTTTTACGGTTTGCGGAGCCTAAATTGGGTATGTTGTGGTGTGTTGGTTTTTTTGGTGCCGCATGCTGTAGTCTCTGACCTGAATGGTGCATAAAACAGCGGACAGGGTCTATTCAGTTTATAATGGTTTCACTTTCGCAAACGGAGGAAAACTCCAGTTTCGGATCTATCATGACAAACAGTACGAACCGGAACCTCAGGGCACGATTCTACACGTCCGAAATTTGCCATTACACATGGACAATAATGCACTCTACGACCTATTTCGACCATACGGACCACTCAGCCTGTGTAAAACTATTGTAGAAGGTGGTTCGTTTCGGGGCACTGCGCTTATCTGTTATTTTTACCTTGACGACTCGGAAGAAGCCCAAAAGAATTTGGTATATCCCACGTGTTCCTGAAAATGTCATCTGACAAATGCCTTTTTTTTTTCTTTAGAATGGCACATTGATGGACGGGAAGACTTTGTAAGTTTCCATGACAGAGGAAAAAATAAGAGGAACTTTTTGGGTTATGGAAGGCAAAGGGATGGCAACGACAAGAAAGAGGGCAAAAAAGAGTAGAGCAAGCCGAAGAGCGCATTCAAGGGGTTGAATGTACGTTTCTAAACACACACACTTTCTTTTATTTTGTTCCAGGAATATCTCTACGTTTATGCCAGACAAGACCCGGTCCCCGAACGACCACGGCAAAAATGTAAGTTCGCTTGTGCATGTGCGCGCCACTCGTGCTGCTGGGAATTTTTCTTTTGTGCTTACACGCTGATGCAGAACGAGAAAACGGAAGGCAGTTATGTAGACTACATGAATCTATATGTCAAGAACCTTGATCCAGGGATCACCAATACCGATCTCTTCAATCTGTTTCGAAAGTTCGGTCGCATTGTCTCTGCCAGAGTCATGAGCAATCCCACCACAGGACAGTCCAAGGGTTATGGCTTTGTCAGTTATGGCAGGGCTGAGGAGGCAGGTGCTGCGCTCCAAGAAATGAACGGTGCGCTGGTTGGATCCAAAAATTTGATCGTTGCCTACCACGAGCCAAAGAAACCGCGTCAGGAGAAACAACAGCCCTTGGCGTCTCCCGCACCCTACTCCATACCCGCTCCTGTGCCTTCACCCCAGCCTACAGAATTTTCTACCACGCCCGGCACTCCTTATTTCACTCAACATCCTCATGAGATGCACAATAACAGTAGGTCACGCTCCAGCCAGACAAACACTGACGCCAGCATACCAGACTCTGCCATTGGACTGGGTATCGAAAACGTCGACCAGATTGCAATCAGCATCAAGGATCTTTCTATTGGTCAAAAACAGCATCCTGTTCACAGAAAGGTATATTCTATAAGCAATTCGCGGATCATTGAGTTGACGCGTTCTATCGTGCTGTAACCTTTTAGGCTTCTGCTGTCGAAGCCCATTACCATCAGACGAGACTTTCGCCACAATTTTCGTCATCTCCAGTGAGCACCGGTCCATCCTTGGCTTCACTTGCCTCTGGGCTCAGCATTCAACCACCTCCACCCTCTGTGCAACAGAAGATCGAGCGCCCTACTTTGCGTCGTAAGGGTTCCTTGGAATCTGTCAGCTCGATCATGACAGAGTCAAGCGCTGTTATTCAGCGCCAAAAAATGATGGAAGCTGTCATGCGATGTGGCGACTATGGCAACATTGTTGATGATGTTGTGGATATGTTGTTGACGCTCAAACGCAAAGAACGATCTTTGTGTTTATTCAACCAGGATTTCCTGAAGGAGAAAATCCGGCTGGCCATGGAAGCCTTGGATGCATTTAATGACGTTCCAGACGAAGACGCTGGAGAAAATGAATACGCAGAGTAAGGATCTTTTAATGAATGGATGAATGAATTGAGAGTTCTCATTATCATGCACTGTACAGGCTACCCCGTGCTCCGATGACAGCGCCCTTGGCGTCTTCCGCCCAGACAACGACCCACATGACCCCATCTATACCAGCTGCGACTGTGAATGCAGCTCCCATAATGACATTGCCGCCTAGAGAAAACAGGGCTATTCCCATTGTCCGTCCGCCAGCTCCACAGGAGCAGACGACTTTGAGTGAACAAGAGCAAGAGATTGAGATGTTGTTGGCGTCCATTGAAAACAAACCAGTGCATGAAAAGAAACAGTTGCTGGGCGACCGCTTGTTCCCACTGGTGAAAGCGACAGGCACCAAACAGGCGCCTAAAGTGACCATCCGTCTGCTCGATACGATAGATCTGCGTGAGCTGGCGCATATTATGTATGACAAGGACGAGCTGAAGGAGCGTGTGCAGACTGCATTTGCTGCCTTGAAATAACTTGTTCCCCATTTTCTGTTCTTTTTTTTTCTTTACGTTTATTTTTTTCTAATCACAAACTCATTCCACTCTTCTCCATATCCAACGCAACACACTCTTAACATTTTGATGTAGCCCTAGTTCTCTCTTTTTGTTTGTTTTGTTTTCTGCAAAGAGCTTTTGTATACCAGTAGATAACGATTGAGAAACCACAACAAAGATAATAACCTCTTTTTTTCCTCTTCTTTTTTTTCTCTTTCTTTGCTACTTGAATTCCTGGAATTTTTTTTTTCCTTTTCTTTCTATCTCTCTTTTTATTTATTACTGTTAATAGAACGAGCTTCATCGTCTACTAGTTTTTCGTAATGAATGCGAGCCTTGTGTAGGCCTTCAAAGTAATGCACGGGGATATGGTCTCGGATAAGGAAGGGGTAAAGTTTTTCAATGCCATGGATAGGATTGCCGTTACCAAGTTTCGCGGCTGCTTTTTCTACGTAGCGTGCCCACCATGGGAGTTTGGTCTGCTTCTTAGTGTCATTGAAAGATGGTTTCAGCGGCCGGACGTTGGACGGTAGGGCTACGTCGCGCCATGCACCAAGGACGATGTCGACTTGCATAGTGGGTTGATAGCTGGATGGGTACATGCGAAGGGGTTTGCTTTGCCAGGGGTAGGCGATCTGGATGGCGTGGCCCACATGCGAGTAATTGAAAAAGTCTGTCCTGCTCATGTAGTGGCCGATCGTGCGACTGTCGTAGCCTGGGGGTAAGCGACAGAAGAGATCGGCCTTATTGATCACGCGCCAAAGGGTGGAGGAGCGTGTCACGGGGGAAAGGGTGTGGGAGGCAAACATGGAAGCAAAGTCATTGTCCCCCACGGCCGGAGTCCCGATCACGTAACAATCACGAAGCACACAGTCGGTCAGTTCTTCGGGACACTTGAGCCATCGAGCAAACAACAACGAACTCATGGCAGCACCCAGCGAATGGCCCGTGATCCATACCTGGATCGCTTCGTCTGTCCCGAGGCATGTCTTGAGATGCGCTGCTTTTTCATTGACGGCCTCGAGGATAGCACCGTACGGATCACGCGTGTCCGACTTGCCAAAGCCTGACGTAGGAAAGACCGACTCGTAAAAGCCTTGATGGACCGAACCAAAGAGATACGACCGGGCATCGGCTCGTTGGAAGGCGGCATCGACCAAGAATTCTTCGTAATTGGTAGGGGTGGTACCTTTGAAGGCCACGATGATCACAGGATGGGTTTCCGACCAAAAAATACCACAGAAGGGGCCACCCAGGGACTTGAGCTCGGAAACACCCGAAAAGTGTAGTCCCCAACGGGCAGCGACCGTACGGATACGTCGTTCAGATTCGAACACCAGATGATGCATCTGTTGCTCCAATTTTTCTGGTTCTTTGCCTTGGCCGCCATCCTTGGCCGATAACTGAAAGGCATCGCGTACCTTGCTTGCATCACGTTCATAGATAAGGGCAGCCAGGACCACCAAAGTCTGGGCAATGGATAAATCAAAGGTACGTCGTCGTTCGGAAGCGATTTGTTCGGGTGGAGCGGGTTTTGCTAGGGAAGGAATCGTGGCTCGTACCAATTCGGTTGTCTGGTCGGACAGCAGGAGTTCAGGTGCACCTAATCAAAAGCAAAAAAGAAGGCAAAGATTGGAGGTAAGCAAAAGAAAATAATATAAATAAGGGAAAACATAAAATAACCACTACGACTAGTAATCTATCTGAAGATTTTCTTTTCTTTTTCTTTTTCTTCTTACCCCAATTGATAGCGCCGAGTCCTAGAAAAAAGACAATGCAACAAAGATTAGCGAAAGAACGAGAAGAATGAATGGATATATCGCTTTCTTTTTCTTGTTATTGTTTTTTTCGTCGTTACCTTGTCCATAATTGTTACTCAGATAATGAAAGAGTTCTTCTCCACCGAGATATTCTAAAAAGACTTTGAGCAGGATTTCAAAGATCAAGAGTAACACAACGGCTGCTGGATAAGCAATCACAAAGGCGAGCGAGCTGAGTGGCGCGGTGAAAATCATCGTCCAGTTAAAATAAAAGGTCAGGAACAGATTTTTGTAGGTATTCAGGACATAGCCAAGATAGGGCCATGGATGTGCTCGACTGGGTTCTAGAATACCGTCCTGATTTAATCGAAACGTAGGTCCATCGTCGTCGTCATCATTCCATTGAAAATAAAAGCGTGTGGTTGCCTGATTCTGTTTCTTTTTGTTGTTACGACGATAAGCAGCTCGAGCCAGTTGTTTTAGTTCTTTTAAATGTTGGAATACGTTTCGTCCTTTGGTGTTCAACTCCTCTTGTTCATCCAGTTCATCGTCTGCCCAATCGGGGGGTGGTGATGATTTAGTCATTTTCTTTTTTGAATAACCGATAATGAAAAGAAAAATGGACAGCCTCTCCTTTATATACCGTAAGCAAGAGCTTTTTTTTTCGGGGACTGATTTTTTTAGTACGGTTCAACAGTGACAATAAGGAATAAATCTAGTATGAAAAAAGGATGCACAACGAGAAAAATAAAAGTCGGCATATTTTCTTGGTCTTTCTTTATAAAAAGAGCAAAGGTCTATGGATGGTAGATCTTTGCGTCTGAGAAAGATCTGTACCTTTTCAAGCTCCTCTTTTTTGCTGTTGATGCAGATAAAATCCTGGATCCCAATTTCTCCTTCTTCCTTCTCTCTCTACTCTCTGTGCATCTTTATCTGTCATTGTGTCATTTCTATAGATAGCTTAGCAGATGTGGCTGGCATGATGTTACGAGAGAGTTGGGGTTACACGCAAAATATACGTGCAATATTCATGTGAAGGAACACACGCAGAGAAAGAGAGAGTCGGTCCGTCACAAAAAGTGACAAAACGTGGCTAGAGAAAAAGAAACGCTAACCGGTCAAATATTTAACCGAGTAGAGGCAGAGTGGAAGTCCTTATCGCTCAGTAGGTAAAAGTAGCCATCAAAAGGTATAAATCAAAGGTACAGTACGAATGGTACGTTTGATGTGGTGAAGTGGTGAAATAGAGGAATAAAAAAAAGAAGGAGGGACCGGTTCGGCTTAAATGGAACAAATAGTGTTTTTTGGGTCGCCTCTCTGTACCACATTGGAACTCGAAATAGCCGTTCCCAACAAAACGTAAAGATAATTTTACCATAGCAAGTATTTCACTTTCTTACAAGATAATCACCCAACACATTGAACCATAAGCATACCGAGAAGAATGGTCCTGTTTTCCTTCTTTTTCTTTGCATGACATACAACCTCACTCTACACATGTGATATCCGCATCGGACTTTTGCTTATCATGGATTGCTCTGTGCTTTGGTTGCCTTTTAACCATCGGGTGAAACCTTTTTTCTCTCTTTCTCTCTCCAACCGTGCTTTGTGTTCATCCATATGAAAAAGAAACATATGTTGTCCAACTTGAACTAATGACAAAAGAGGAAAAATGCCTTTTATCCTAGACTATCTTTCTGTACATTAACAATGACGTTGTGCAGGCCGCATGTTGTGGGTTTGAGCTAGTCATTGTCAATAAAAAGAGTCCCTCATCACCTCGATATGGGTTTGAGTTACGGTGAAAATTTTAGAAACTATCTTGATGTGTCGCTCCTTTGTCCTATGATTAACTACTTCTAGTTTTGGCTACATGCTTCAATCATGGTAGCCTCCTGAAGGAGTCCTTCGCATAATTGACATTGCTTAAAAACCTGGCATTAATTTTCTTTTGTATCCAAGTGCCATGAACCGCAGTATCTTGCGTTTCTGCATGCATTAAATTATGTTTATCTTTGAGACCTCATTTTAATCGGATCATATCTCTTGTTAAGATATCGGTATTCATCCGATGCAAACATCTCGTTTCCCTGCATCTTTTTTTTGTGTTTCTTTGTGGAACAGTGTTTGTTGAATACGGCTGTACTTCATGCCAATACACCCAATGAGCCGTTAAGGAAGTACGGAATATGTCACTTGGTATCAGATACTAAATAGGAAGGAACAGCTTCCGAAAGCGGTATGTTATAGTCCGTTTCTCCTTATCTTAGTGAACTTCTTACGTGCGCATGTCCCAAGCCTATGGTCTAACTTTATTTAGTCTTCGTTGCGTATATGCATTGCGAATCTCACGCACGGACGTTCTCATGATTGATCCAGCAAAAGATAGCTAAAACATAGATGGCTGATGCTTTTCACAGGCTCACAAAACTCAAACCAGTGGTTAGGTGACTATCGTAATTCGGCAGAACAATGTCCTTCTCATGGGCCGCATTCCTATATATTGACATCATGAGGAGATAACGCAGAGTTACCTTCCATAACCTAAGATGTCCCAAATTCAACATGTGGTACATGTCAAAACAGCTTGCAAGAGACGCATGCTCCGCTTGTGTTGTCCTCTTGACGGACGGATTGCTCTGGATTTATGCTACCACAAATGGAGTGATGGCGAGCATCTTGTATTTATTTATGCCAAGTAGAACTGATTCCATTTAACATCTTCATAGCGAAGTACTCCGGTGTAGGGAGCGAATGTAAAAACAAAACAAATCTATCTCCAGACTAATCTCCCCCAATTTGCAGCGCGAGAGCTTAGTGTCATCATGCATAACAGGAATAATAATCTTATTTCTTTACGCATCACTTCCTTTCTAAATTCTGGTCTTTAACGCCGATTTTTTCATAGTTCATATGCAGGTATCACCTGCTCTTCTTTATCTGTCTTAGTCACACTATGCTTGATTATCCAAAATATGCTCGCATTCTGTTACCGTTCATGATTGGGGATTCAACGCACAATGGAGCGAACGGGATAAGAACACTCTTTCTCTTTTATTGCATGCTGGCGTTTTCTTGCAAGTTAATGTTTGGAATCTAAACAAACCCCATTTCTGGAACTCGTGCCTTTCTATTTCTACTTCATGCTGTGAACGTTAGATTTCCTTCTTTTTAAGGGGGGGGGGTTGATGGAACTCCTAGTATAGAACTACGATGCTCAATTCAGTGAATTGACTATCTGCTTTACACAGTGTGACGGAACGAGGAATATGCACGCAGCGTCTACACAAGGGATGCCACATAGGGATTTATGCTGAGCCGCAAACAATCAATTCAAATGCGTGAACTTCATAGGGATGAGAAAATACACGTTGGGTGGTCTGCAACCATCTTTACCCTCGGAGATACACATGTAATGATTACAATAACTGCTTTTTGTATCGTTTGGTGATGGTTCCATGATTGGTTTTGCGGTTTCAGTCGACCCATTTATGGCATTAAGCATGTCCATTTCTAGTAGGGCATATTTATCCACGGTAATGTACTTCCAAGAAACTAGTAAGCATGGGTCAAAATGGAATTATGCAGGTATTATCAACAAGGAAAAAACAGGTTTCTCTATGTCTTCCAAGCTCTATGGTTACTTTGCATTCAAAGCATGATGTAATACATCATGGCTTGACATATTCTTTTTCCTGTACTAGCGATGGGCCCGTGCAGCCTGCATTGAGTTGTCAGGTGTTGACGTCAAAAACATCTTTCTCTTCGAAGCCCCTTGTCTCTCACGAACCAATACAGTGGGCAAAGTAAAAGATACTCTGCGATCGCAATGACTTTACTATTTGAAAAAAGACAAGTTGTTCCAGCAACTAGCTGGTACGCAAATACCTTATTAGAACTAGAAATACCCTTCCATTCGATCCATGATTTGGTGTTGAAGATCATCATCTAACTGCGCCGCCGTTCTAGAATAACAAAGCCTCTACCTGCAATGTCAAGCCAAGGCCATTCATTATGCATGAACAGGTACTGTACGTTTACGTCGCATATACTTATCTTATGATGCTGACTCTATCATTTTTGGGGTGTCCAGACTATCACCTAGTATTCTTGTATATAAGCAACAAAACAGCACGCGACAAAAGCTGCACTATAAATTTTTCATTCTGCAAATGACCAAATCCCTGCTGACAGTAAAATATGAAGATACCGACGGCACGGCCCAAAATGGTTCTGGCGGGCTCAAACAATGCTTACCTCAAGATCGCGTTTATGATGACGACCAGTATGTGCAATTTGAAATAACTCGTAGGCTCTTTGGATTGTTGCCGAAGTGTCAAGGAAGTACGCCTCATACCAATGCAAACATCGAAGAAACGGATGGTGGCGAGGACGGTACCGTTAGAGAAGACAGACATGAAGAAATCATTGATGACTACCTTGAAGATGATCAGACGCACGTCCATCGGTGGACATTGGAAAATTACGAAAAGATCATTCGGAAACATTTGTGGTTTATGCTCTCATTTCATTGGACCATGGTTTTCACTACGCCATTGAGCTTAATGATGGCCGTGGTCACGTATTTGACATTGTACATCGTACTGACGCTCCTGTGTTACCTATTTAAGCTATCACTAGTTAAAGAGATAAAAATTGAAGGTAATTTGGCATTCTTCTCATCACTTTTTACTTATTGCTTCCAAATGTTGCACTAGTACTAAAATGGCTGCATTGGGGTTGGTATTACAATTGCATGTGTAATGTGTTTAATTATACTGTACGCTCTGTAGATGATCAAAACTTCCTTGCTGATGAGTATGCAAAAATCCTAGTAACGGAAACTATCCCTATCATGGGAAAGAATCGCAAAAAGTGTCGTTCGCCAAAAAGAACCTTTCGGGTGTTTGACATGGTGATTGCTGAGACGCTATTGATCTTATCAACATTGCTTTACCAACGAGATGGGATACTATTGGAAGAGGCAAGGTCATGCTTCCGGGACCATAAGAAAGAGGAAGGGAAGGTCAACTTACAAAAAGCCATGGAAAAGATCAGCTCTCGAGCGAAGAGCTGGGGACTTTCATTTTATGGTATGTTATCGCATAAAAACCGAAACATTTACTGAAGAGGTATCATTAGACGCTACTGGAGCCAGTTGCGTGGGAGGTCCACTATGTGGAATATATACCTCTAAAAGGCATCCTGTCATAGTAGTGGCTTTTAAAGGCACCAGCCCAGACAACTTTGAAGAAATTTTTGTTGATGCCGCATTGCAGAAGGTGGATGCACGGCCTTATCTCTTCGGCGCGGTTCATCTTGGCTTTTATGAATATCTATTCTCAAACTCCGGCATGTATAAAAACTCGTTCGGCTGTACGTACTCTACCATTGTCCGAGAGATTGATCGAAAGGCTGAAAACCTCCGCAAGAAGCTTGACAGGAAAGAAAAAGTTAAGCTATGGATCACAGGGCATTCGCTCGGTGCTGCCCTTAGTACGCTGCTGTTTGCTAGATTGCTTAAACACGGGAATGATGATCTCCAACACTGTGAGCTTCAGGATTGTTACACGTTTGGTTCGCCGGCAGTGGGAGACAATGACTTTGCCTCCGAATTCGCTTCATTCCATCAATCCTACAATAACGATCACCCAACTCTGTGGCGTGTCATCAATAACGAAGACGTAGTTTGCAAAATTCCTGTGGCAAAAGACAATCGAACGTGTGGTTATTATACAAGGAAGATGGACTATTTTAACTATTTCCATGTTGGTCATGCCATCCAGCTTGATCCCGCTAGCAATACCTTAATCCATGAGGCACCCTCCTGCTACGAATCGGCTATCAAGGTCGCGGTCAAAATGTGTTCCTGCAGGAGCACGGAAGGCAAAGGATATGGCCAAGATGAAGAAGCTCCTGGCCGTATAATAGAATGGCTTAGAAGTATGAGACCGTTCTCCTTCCGGGAGCATTTTCCTTCCCGCTATCGGGAGTCGCTGCTAGCAGTTTCGAAACATTATGCAAAGATGATGAATACCAATAACGAAATGGACCATATCCAGCAAGCTGATACTCAGCTGAGCAATATGAGTAGAATAGCCCAATCAGATTAGCGAAGTTTACTTTTATCCTATAACTTTGAATAAAGTATACGATAAAATGTACACACAATGTCAGTATGGTCATATTGTCAACTGCAATCGCGAAAGGCTTTATATGACAGTTTGCAGCTAGAGATATACTTCGGACTGCTACTGAACCAACTCTTGGCGCTCCATATTTATCATATGAAGCTTTTGAGAGGATGAACCTCATTTCTTGTAAAACCACGCGCTTCCAAACATTGTCTTATTAACCATATTAGTGATATTCTGTCGACTACATTGGATTATGTATACTAAAAGTGATTGCAGAAAGTGATAGAAAGACAAAGTCTGGTAGGCCTATTTCAAGGAGCCAATTTCTTTGACTAAGACAACATTACCATTGTGTAAGTCCATCCTTTTGCAGCTTTATACAGTTCTTGGCATTGTTTAATGCGCGAGCTTTTTACAAAATTTCTTCAGTTTTGCTTCGTTTGCTGTAGGGATTTAAGAAATGATGCGTATATGCAAGCGGTGATTGACGAATCTGACAAATTACACGAACACGCATGAGTAACTGAAGAACGTTCCTTTATTCTTCCACTGCGCTTTGACATATGAAACCAGTATCTGAATATCTAAACGATATCGAGTATTTATTCGTCAGCTAAAGACATCCTAATTCGTATTTGTTCGCCTAAGAGAATGAGTAAAGTAGTACGATTCGGCTAATGTTTTGCCGATCCTTAGTTCCTACTTTAACGGAACCTTTGATGCTAATGTATTACGCCTTTGGGAGGAAATGGAAATCATAAATGGAAGATACAGATATTTCGTGCAGTAAGCTACCAGCAATATGACGCCCTTGGCTTTGGGCTTTGTCTCATTTTATCCTACGTTATTCTAGTCTAAGAAAAAAATGGCATTATCGATATATCTAACACTAGCGAAGGAGTGCAAATACTCGCTCTCGGTCATGTACATTATATGCCTGGCCAAGTTCTTGAAGTTATCGTTTGGTTATAATGAAGCGATTGATGACTCTGGTATCGATATTGCGCCATTATCAACATCATTGAAAAAGCTACATATGGTAGGCTTCATGAGTAACACGATTTTCCTGATTGTTTCCTGTCATTTTTATAGGTTACAGATCTGAAATCAGTCAGACGTTTCTATGATCTTGTCCAAAACGTCCACCTAGCCAACAAAAAGAGATGTCGTCGAGTGACGTTATGTACCGTATGTAAGCTAAAGAGCTAAATATAAGACTTAGATCATAATGCTCATGCTTTTTTTATTCACTTTCTTGATTTGTTTAATCTTGCAACAACACGTTCACAAGTGTTACGTGTTTACCGTTAGTCACTTGGAACAGTGTTTTGCACCGTCTCTGATAACGAAATATTGGGTGTAGTATTCGAATATTTCTTCGGCCATGACGACAAGGTGTTTCTACAATGGTAATCTCACAACGGACAGAGTAATGGAAAAAAAAAGGTGAACAAGTTGGTATTTTGATAGGGGTTGATTCCTAGTCAGCAGAGTACATCAAGAACAATGCCAACTTCAATCTGGATCTTCGGTTGCTCTTCCGGATTGAAAACGCCACGATGGAATCCATGACGGGCGAAGTTGCGAAAATCAAAGCCATTACGAATAAAAAGCTGTTAAATGACAAACTCAAATCCATTTTGGCTCCACAAGTCCATCTCAACAAGGTCCTCAAAAACATGCCATTTATTCCGTCGAGCAAGGTCAAATCCGTCCACATACCTGTCATCCAAATTACGGGTCTGAAATGCTTTGTATACAGCTTTTCGTTAGTCAATAAAGGTTTATAAAAGGTTTGATTTTCTACGGAATGTCTTGATTTTGTCTATCCAAGTAGGAAAAAGCACATCAAGACATAAAACTTTATACAGTCGGCAATTGCCGAGATTTTCATGGCTTAAGTGAGGCTTTTCTTTATTTACAGAGCCTAAGTAGTTTAGGTAACTTAGCGACACTCTTATGAATTGTGTCAGTGGGAAAATGTCGTATGTTTGTGTTTGCACAGGTCACCACTGTCTAACAGGCTCAATAGACGTGTACACGAATAACCGAAGGAACGGATAGCACCCTTAGTTTTACAGGTGTATATGCTCCCATCGGTTGCAGCAAGGATATTGGATTCCAGAGCAAGTTAGATGCCAGATGGAAGAAATTGAACCTACCTTTAATAAAATGAAAGCTATTCTGCAATCATTATCGCTGAAGCATGTGACAGTTTCTGTCGTGTCATTTTTTGTTCAACAAGCGTGAGAGAACTAAAATGGCGTGTTCGTGTAAAAAACGCCATTCTTATCGTGTTGTTCACTGTCAAAGACTACTGCCCGTATGCAGATTTGCAAAGCAAGAACCTCATCTTAGTGGGTTTCTTCTCGGGCGAAAACAATAAAAAAGCTCTGTCATGTCCAAACCGACTAGATATTACTAGCTTATCTTGATTGTTTATTGTTTATTGTCAGCTGGTGCTGTGACACTGTGAAAGCCTTGTCCATCCTATGAAGAAAAGGTAGAGGACCGCATCCCTGTGCTGCTCACTGACCAAAGTGACAAAATCCATTGGGAGCTTATATATACTTAACATAAGGTAGGTCAAACGGCTGAGTTCGGGATTACTGATGTCCGGTTAGCTATTATGGAAAGTCATCGATAGTTAATATGAACAGCAAATGGTTGTTTTAGTGTTGAATTGTGGTGCATAAAACGTACCCTGGCTTCATGGATCTTTTTCTGGCACTGCTATTGAACCTATTTATTTTGAAGGACATAAAACAAACAAAACTTCCCAAACAATATAAAAATCCGCGAAAAGCAATAGTTTTCTCGCGACTGGAAGGTATATATTGCATTGATGTATCAATTAATTTGGGTTTTGTAGGTTAGTACATCTTACCTGTGAGAGCATATGAATAGAAGCACGGCAAATACCTGTGCGCTAGGCTTTAAAGTTTGAGTAGTCTGTTGTTTGTGCCGAGAATCCAGTCTATGATTGGATTGTTTGCCAACGGCGCTTTTCCAGAAAGCTAGGCGTATAATAGGTCTCCTTCTTTTGCATGTGATTTTGGAGCGTATTGACAGTTTATATATAAGCATTCAGAAATAAACTTGCCAAGGAACAGACAACATTTTCTCTTCGTTAACATGACAAAAACAGGCGACGAAACAGAAGGTAGTCAGGTTAGCCTCCAAAATGTGAAGCGGTCTGAGGCATTTCTCCCGGAGGAATCGGTTAGTTTGAAGCTCGATCTACCAGGTTTAAAACTCTCCATGTCAGTCCAAGATTTGATGATATGCCCACCGAGAAATAACAGTGGTGCAAATGCTTGGACATTGTATTATTACATGTTAAATGTCGCCAGAACATTGTACTATATGTTGCGCTACAATTGGACTAGCCTCTTTATCACACCCATCCACTCACTCATCGTTGTTGTGTCATATTCGGTTTTGTCTATCGCTGCCGTAGTTGTTTATCAATCACTTAACGTATTCTGGTGGTTACGAAAAGATAGGAATTTTGACAAAAGCGGTAACCGTTCGGTGAATAAGTGTAAGATGTCCATTTGTACTGACTGTAATTCATGCTGATGGTATTGTCTTTCATAGTTTTGACAATGTTTAACCTGGGTACCGTGAATGGATCACAAACAGCCAGTATTTATTAATTTCTGCTTTCATAGTTCAATCTAATTTTTTGCAAGCAAAGAATACAGCAGAGCTTGTCATAGCTACTACAAGTACACTTGCGCAAGTTCCGCCAGCGGATGATCAAAAGCCAATGAAGAAGAATAAGTCAGTACGAGAAAGAATATTTGACATCCGTGTAGCCGAAACATTGCTGGCGCTTTCCGGATTAATCTATCATCGCAATATACCTAATGTCCGTACCGCTGTAAAGCATTTCTCTGAAGCAGGCAAACACCACGAAAAACAAGCCAAACTTGCTGAAAAAGCCGAAAAATTGCATCGAAAAGGAGAAAAATTCGAGGCAAAAGCAAAAGAGTTGGATAAGAAAGCAAAAGAGTGCGGAAAAAAAGCGCAAGAGTGGGAGGATAAAGCAACTAGATCCCTAACAGAGTCTACAAAACGTATTAAAGAACTTGCAAGATCATGGAATTTCGAGTTTACTGGTAAGATAGTAAGCAGTGCCAGAAGCAATCGGCTAATTGACTTTACTAGGTATGGAGGAATTTGATGGTAGGTTGCAACATCGTACAGATAAGATATGCCATAACCCGTTTTGTGCTAGGTTCGAATGATGCCAATTCAGTAGCAGGCCCGTTTTGTGGAGTGTACACTTCCATATACCATCCGGTAATGGTGGTCGCCTTCAAAGGGACTAGTGTGGATAGCTTCGAAGAAATCCTTGTTGATGCTGTTGTTCAACGAGTCGACGCACGACCTTATGTTTTTGGCGCTACGCACCAAGGCTTTTATGAGGCTCTGTTTTCGAATTCCGGCTGGTACGATAACGACGGTCGTGATCCTTACAACCGCATCCTGCGTTTTATCAATCGAAAAGCCACCGAGCTCAGCAACGAACGTCATGGCGGAGATAAGATTCAGCTATGGGTCACTGGTCATTCACTTGGTGCCGGACTCAGCACTCTTTTCTTTGCCAGATTGCTGAAATGCCCCAATGATTTGACAAGATGCGAGCTTCGTGATTGTTACACATTTGGTTCGCCAGCTGTAGGCGACAGCGATTTTGCCTGCCAGTTTGCCTCCTACGGTCTGGAGCCGCTATCGCGTTCATCAACGCTGTGGCGAGTGGTTAATAACAAGGACGTAGTCTGCAAGATCCCTCTGGCTAAGGAAAAGAGAGCGGTTGGGTTTTATATGAAGAAGACAAACTTTTTCAATTATTTCCATGTTGGCCACGCTATTATACTTGATGCTGACAAGCACAAACCGATTCAAGAGAAGCCTTCCGCTTACCGACCCAGTACAGACGTATCGCTTAGATTGGGAGACTGGAAACCTCTGGAAGAGGTTCAGTTCGGAACTGAAGAAGATCCACTTGGTTCTTTACCACTCTGGTGCCAACCCGTCAAGAGAATTCTTCCTATTTCCCTTATTGATCATTCCGTTGAAATGTACATGGCTGCATTGGAAAAAGCTCATCGTCATTGCAGAAAACAGGCTAAACGAGTCCAAACGAGTCCTTAACGAACAACCTCCCCTCAATGATAGTAACAAAAATATAACCGTGTATTGACCGTTCTTGCTGTGACATCCAGGTTTATTGGTCGTAGTTCACTCATACCTCAAATTTGCCGTCGAAATTGTACTGTTTCTATAAGAAGTGATAGATTGCATCCGTTCATGTACGGGTGTGTGTCCTGAAAGTTACAAGGAATTTGCTTTTCCTTTTAACGTTAGGATTTGTGGTGTTAATCAATCATGTCTGACACGTCCGTTGCATGCAAAAAATTTCACTTGCTTATTTACTTGTAATGATATGGTACAAAACAGACTTCAAACAGCTGTATACCATACGTTATTTATTTACATTTCTGTTGACTATATCCCTACATTGGAAACAAACATTGTAGGTTTATGGAATATACGTTATTGTAGGAGAAAATATGGTAAGGTCAGTTGCTTCTGATACAAGTATCTACAGATGAGGTCATTCAAGATGTTCTATGCCTGCACTACGACCTGCATACATAAGCCAAAGTTACGCTAGAAATTGTACGAATACGAACGGATAGAATAGATCATGAAAGTTAAACAGATTACTGAATACCTTGACTGCCTCAAAATATTTGAGAGCCATTAGTCCGTGTCGCTTGTAGCTTGATTGAGACTGGCGACACTGACATCCTGTTTGTTTACACCAAGTTTCTCCAAAGTTGGCAAAAGGCTAGTAGGTTGTCTGCGCATGTGAATTCTTCTAAAACACTTAGGTAGAAGAAGTGAAAGGACGTATCAGCAAAACATAAAAGCAATTCTACAAGCTCCTGCATTGTAAAATGCTGAGGACGCCTTATACGATGACCATGCCAACGGATGTCGGGAATTCCCAGCCTTCTGAAGAAGGGAGAGAAGTCGGCCTGTTGACGACCTAAGAATCTACACGCTGTTTATAGCAAAAGATTAATTGAATGAATGTCAGATTCTTTTCTTATGATTATAACTTTGCTTATATGCGGGTAGCAGACGGGTAATGAAAGTTTTTAAATCAACAGCAACATCAACATCACTGACTATACCTGACTAAGTTGCAATATGTGGGAAACCCCGCGATTCCGTTCTGGAGCAGAGGCATCCTAAGCCAGAAGTGCCGTGATCATCATGCTTTAATATTAATGAGTCAAGATAACTGTCAGTTATTTTGGACTATAAATTGCTTTGAGCTCTAGGGTTTCTTTGGGTGATGATTCCCTGAACAATCCTTTGAGAGTACTTTGGGCTTCTCAAAATTTCGGTTCGTAGTTTACTCAATCAAGCAAGTTCTAGAGTTCTCGGTGCGGATGCTACTGCTTGATTATGACAACAGCCGTTGCGACATGGATGGAATAAAAGTTATTGTTCAGAGAAACAAAGAATGAATTATCTTGCAAGATCTTGCAAAGCTTAATTTATCGTTCTTCGCATCAATACTTGTGCTACATACAAAGCAACTAGATGAATGTCCAATTTAGGCCAGAACTACGATTTCTACGTATTCAGAGTTTATTAATAAAACATATCCTTATACTATCAATATGACGGCGCATGAAAGTATCAAAGCTATGATCGTTTTTCTCAAGCGAGTCTAACACAAGAACGGCTCTTTGTTTCGTCCCTGTCAGTAATCCTGTTTATCTCTGCGTACACCATGTTTGCACATATTGTTCAAAAAGTAATTTTATGTTAGGCTCAAACGCTGTGTTGGATGAAAGGTCCTGTATAAACTAACATCTGCTGCACAAAACATCAATAAACGTTGCTTGATGATGCGATTTCTTTCATCTTAATGGATTTAGAGGAGAATTCCGAAACCATCTCGAGATGTCGTTCTTGCAGCCACTTTATGTCGGTGTATACTAGACTTTGTTTGAGTCTTGATTCAGCGGTACGTTTCCCCTTACCATCATTCACAAACGGTACGGCAGGTTCCGCTTGCAGCCATACCGTCTGTAAGAAGTCGATCAAGGCCCCCGATAACAAAAGAGACTCCTCAACAGGCAAGCTACTGATATAATTTGTATCCAATGCAAAAGGGTTGGCTACATCCAGTGTCATAGCCACAATTTCCCACACAATTTCCCATAATGATGTCTCTGAAGGTTGTCCAACGCAGTAAGCATTAGTTCCCTATGTCAGATGCGCATATATATGTATCCATGTCTACCTTCACGCTTCCATTTTGCTGTGGTCTTTAGCATCAACGGGTTATCAGTATCATCTTCATTAGCTTGGATCAAATGCTCGTGATGAGACCGTAGCTGAGAAATTAAAAAACATAAGTATTGCTAGCAGACATAATCAAAAGAGAATATACCCAAACATACGGACACTTGTACCGGGCATAGCCTGCGACTAGGAATACCGTCCGATCACGCTCCTTATTCATAGCAATGAGATGACTTCACGTAGAAAAGGCTAGTTTCACAACTACCTTCTTCAAGTCTTTGTCAGCTGGGCTCCAAGGTTCTGGTTCTTGATCCCTGTAGATACTGAGTATTTGCCGAGCCACGACTTTGCGCTAACTCACCGACGTTGAAGAAGAGCAGCTGGCATCAGGGATGAGGGTTCTTTCCGTGTAAGATGCGTGTGCTTCGGGTTGTAGATTAATAAAAGTAATTCCTCCCTTCCTCTTAAGAAGACCTCGAAATATTTGAAGCCCTGTCATCGATTCTAAGTAATTCAATGGTAGTCTTACTGTTGCTTTATACTATACCCGGAGATTACCGAGGGCGAGACATTCTTGAAGAAATGCTGACAGTCGTGCCGTGTCTTTTGGAAGCTCTTTCTAGAATCAAAAGCTTCGTTTGCACATAGCCATTGCATCCGGTAACGATGTTTCTCTACCTTCGGATCAGCGCCCAGCATTGATGCAGGAAACCAGTACAGCGCTTCGGGGAAAAGACGCGGAGTTCGACATCGCATATCACATGGGAACTCTGACAGGAACAGGCATTTGCCCGGATGCATAAACCTATTGCTCAACTGATCAGTTTAGAATACAGGTATTGACAACTTAATACACTGCCTATGATGTAATATGTGCTGTTTTGCTCCCTGTTAAATGCTAGCAATAAGACATACGTGACGTGCGTGTGTAGTATAGCATAAAGGCTACGAGGCATATCGAGCGAGAGCTGATTTACCTGGCCTAACATTCAAAATAACAAGTCTCTGCAAGTGCTGGAGTTGCTAAAAAGAAAGAAATTATGGGCAAACTAAACTTTTGTTTTGCTATACAGATATCTGAAAGCCTACACATTGCTTCCTAGAAGCAATAGGATGTCTCATCCAGTAGGGATACGGTCAAAGACACAACTAACAATTTCCTTGCAGTTTGAGAGTGTCTTCTTCTAAGTATATCATTTGCTACAGAAAAACACACTGTAATTTGGTTCCTTAATTCTGCTCGTATAGACTCGAAAAATCTAGCAGCTGCACTATTGCGTCATGCATGAATAATGGAAAGTCGCAGCCACTGCTGTGTTATGTTAAGGCAAGCTTTATCGCTCATTTGTATCTTAATAAAATTGGAACATCTGTGCGACAGAAACTAGGTGGAAGGTAACCCATTCATGAAACCTGGAAGGTTGCGGTATACATGGTTTGTGTTTGGAACTAGACAAACTGGGAGAAGCAGCTGCCTTTGAGTATCATATTTTGTGTATCATGGTCTAATGAAAATGAAGCGAAATAACTTGATTAAACAGAGCCTACTCAGTCATAACTTGATATGACACCTGTTCTCTGGTCGACAATCGCTGGTGTCTGCGATATAATGCGTATGTAACATGCCACCTTCGGGCACCATAAATATTGTCCTCCAAACGTTAAAAGCATCTCAAAGGAAAAAAGCGTATAACGAGTAAGGCATTACGCGTCGCACCACCCTTTAAGGTGCATGATGTTTCGGTAGATTTAAATGCATCTGTGCGTCGGTGCATCGCTTTTTCAAAAAGCTCATACATCATAATCAATCGATGCGCATGAGGCGACCCTGCGTTGCGGAATGCTTTCTTTTGCACTAAGTACATCTTTGCATAATTCGTGCCAACGAACTTCTATAGAATTTGTGCTTTGTCTCTTGGTCTGACTAGTTGTTGCATTGGTAGGTCCCAACCTTGTATTTGGCACCCCAATTTTAGATTCTCAAACATAACCTACTGTATCGTAACAGGAACACCAAAAGGTAATTACCCGGTTACAGAACGTGATTACTTTACAAACGTGACAAGCTCATGTGAACTTAAAATGCGTTCAATCTTACGAGCCACAGTGGCTATTATCGGAGATAATATTCTCACGGGTACCTTCGCGTTTTCAGGTATGAGGGCAACTATAGGTGTGGCGGGACAAAGATGGAATAATTTCCATCTATTGACGGTGTCTGAAAGACAGCACTCCCCGCAACAGCAATGATTTTCTGCCACATCATTACACGTGAGACGATGTATCATTCTCGAAGCTTGCCAGGCGGGGTCTTTCTTTTACAGCAGGTTCGGGATACGAAGAAAAAAAATAGCGCTCGGATGAGGAACCGAGAGGAAGGAAAAGATTTCGCCGAAAACTCACCTTATAAAGACTGGACTCGACTCACGCGTTCCTTTTCTTCGTTCTTTTCTCTCTATAATCACCATGGATTACTTCTTCATCAAGAGTGAGTTCAACGGTCGCGTCCTTGACGTCGAGGGTGGTTCTCTTGAGGTAAATTTAATGCAATGATTGCCGACATAGAAACTGAACAATCCTACTTCGCTTAGGATGGCGCCAACATCATCGTCTATCATCAAAAGGAATCCGACTTCTTGAACCAGTTGTGGCGGTATGAAGATGGTTTCTTTATCAATGCCCAATCTGCCAAGGTCCTTGATATTAGCGGTGGTGAAATGGAGCCTGAATCCCAGATTATCCAATACGCACGAAAGGATGAGTTCGAAGCTTCCAATCAGCAATGGGAAATTGAGGATGGATACATTTTTTGCAGAGCAAGACCGGATTTGGTTCTGGATATCAAGGAAGCTAAAGATGAAGATGAAGTTCCTGTTATTTTGTACGAAAAGAAAGAGGGAGAAGTCTCCGCTAATCAAAGATGGTTCTTGGAAAGGTGTGAGAACCTCCCATTCTAAAGAAACTGCCGACCCACTTCCCTAACAATAAAACATCACTCGTTCCATTTTTCTACTTGTCAAAAAGAACAATTTCCCAAAAGCGATCATATGGAACTTCATCTGAATGATATACTCTGTCTACTGATTGCCATGTTATATAGGTTATAGCGATTGCGGAGCATGAGATACTTTGGTTCCATAGCTGGTCCACGGGAAAACGGTAAACTGCAAACGAATGTGTGTGCGCCATGACCATTATGCTCAGCTATTCAGCTCAACCTTAAAAGGTACATAACATGATTACCAAATTTATCCACATTTCAAAGCGCTTCAAATGGAAAGTTACGTCCAACTCTAGTCAATTTTCAGTAACGGACCCGCACTATGTTCCTCTTGGCATATCTGCAATTTCATTAGCGTTTTAGATTTAAGCGAACTTTATCAAACCCCACACGGAGATATAGATTATCAGTTGTGCTTGAAAAGCAACCGTACAAAGACTATGAACGAGCTTGATATCCGATATCAGTTTTCACAAACTCTCGTTTACGCGTTATAACAATTACATCGTCTATGACGGATGCCATTTCTGGGTGACATGACAATATTAAGGGAAAATAGATCGTAAAACGAACATCAATGCTTCCATTCTGGTAAGTACAAAAATAATTATTTTTTTTGGACTTCCGATATGGTACTAGATTGCCTTTACTCTAGCATTCAAGCAATGTTCCGCATAATACAGAGGTACAAGGAAAGCTAATGGGGTTGTGCTACCTGAACGTCTGGACGGTACGCCGACAACCATTTCTTGGGCTGAGTTGAGGATGCATGGATAGAAAACGGAAATAAATACAAACGAACACTTTCAGGACATAATACGTTACTCAACAGATTGGTCTTTTCTGAAAAGATGCATGTGGAAACTGAGAGAAGATTAACCAGGATGAAAAAGAAGAGTGATAGCAAACGTTAGCTGGCTTATACGTTTGCCATCGCAAATCTTTCTCCAAAACGGGCTCAGCTACTTTGGGTTGTTTGATCATCAATTAATGGCTAGAGAGGGAACTTGACCCAGGTTATCTGGAGCTTCTGCGAAACGTCCAGGGCCTAGTTGCCGCTCTTTGCTCCCTTGGGCGACTGGCAGTAGCAGCCTGTGTAGGAGACCGTGTAGCGCTCTACGCGCGATAGGACCTCCCATGTTTTCGTACGGTTACTGTCCGTGCGTATAAACTTCATTTTAACTGACATGATAACAAACAGCATAAATGGGTTGAGGCAATCGCTTGGTTAAATATCTTAATGATTTGCCTACAATGGGGCATGGTAAATCCTTGCTTAATTCTATGCTAACCGTCTTTAGAAACTTTGTTTGCATTTGTTTTATTCGACCACTTTCACTATTTATCGTACTAATCGATCATGCTTGGTTGTGATCGGTATGAATATATCATTTACTCTGCCAAAGGTTCTGGTACTCAAGCTATATGTGGCATTGTACGAAGGACGGAGAAAGAGTGGGAAGAAAACGTGCTGATGTAGCACTCTTATGCAGTTAAATATGGTAGTACATCCATTGCCGTATAACAAAGCTCATCTAAAAATTTACACTGTAAAAACGCATTTATCACAGCATATAAATGTCATCTAATTAAAAGCGCTTTTTCCATTTAGAAAAGATTCTGCTTTGTTGATCTTTGCCCGCAGAGTCAGAGGATATGGGTAATGCAGAACATGCTTACTATACGTTCATCCTTTTTGCAAGCTCTTTGTATGCTGCAGCCAGGGTAACATCGCGCTGTACGCCGTTTCCTTGACTGTAGCATTCGGCAATTGCGTATAAAACTTCATTGATCCCTGACTCGACAAGACTAAGTAAGGTTTCGAAGGCAAATTTAGGATCAGGCTGTTCGACGACCCATCCATATAAATGATACATAGCAATCATGAACTTGGCATATGGTGTGATTCCTGCGACTTTTACGAATGCTTGGAAAGCTCCTTCGCGAAGTTCATTTGCTTCAGTAGGATCGTCTGTAGCTCTTGCCAAAGCGTGCTTAATCCTTCCTATTGCTAACCAGGCTCTGGAAATATCGCCAAACTGTAATATACGTTCATACCATCGCAATGCTCTTCTATAACTCGCTTGAAAATTTGTGCCGCGGTCGTTTTCGTACAATTCAGCCACCTTCATCGTCGCCTCATTAAGCTGACGGATCCCACCGATTGAGTAGTACATAATTGCTATTTCTTTGTTCTTCGGTATCTCGCATTCTTCGGAGCAGAACCCATATTGATAAAGGTTCCCTAGTCTACAGTATGCGTCCGGTTCTGAGACCAAAATAGCGTCCTCGAATACATTCAAAGCTTTCCTGTATTCTCTGTCCTTCCAGAAAAGATCGGCAAGCTTTATGTGCGCTCCCTGAAGTCCTTGAGTAACTTCGGACTGTAACTGCTCTATCAGTTTTTCTTTATCGGGCGCTTGATCGAGCGTATCCTCTACACTCTTTTTGCTGTTTTCCTTATCGTATTCTTCATCGCTATTATCGTCCTCATGATCGTAAAGCCAGTCGTAATTCTTCTTTAATTCTTGCACTTGCCAATCCTTGAATTGGTACCCTCCAGCCCTCAGTTCATCTATCATTGCCAGCGTCGTCTTCCATTGCGCTCGTCTCTGCGACGCACCGAAAGTTTTAATAATATGCCATCCGATTTGATGGTATCCGGGCTTATCGAGACCCTTTGCTAAAACGCATTGACGCTTGCTGTTGGCGATATGCAGGTACATGCGGTAAGAACATTCAAACGCTGCTTGACTTTCAAATAAGATAAAGTCGCCTTTCAAGACATAGTCGGAAAAATCTAAGCAGCAGTGGTTAAACATCCAGAAACAATTGTTGGGCATGGATTCTGAAACCAGTACCCTTCTTCTTTGTAAGCAATGACAGGGAATCTGTTCCATCTGTTTCATCTGTTAATCGATTTAAGTCAGGCTGTTGAGTGTTATTATGGTTAGGTGGGTATCGTACCACTCTCCTACAAATTGAGTTAGCATCTTTTGTCAACACTCGTAGTTTCTATAACCAGAGATAGTCAGAATCCGAATCTTTTAAACGTCTGAGCAAGTCTTCTGTCCCTTCTTTATCCGCTTCAAGCTTCAGATAGCCGGATTTAATGGAAGCTTCAAGACATTCGCTTGCAGATACGTATTGACGCTCCCATGACATGCGATGACCAAGTATACGTTTTGATAGCTTAAATCCCTGTATAAGTGCTGTGTCATCCATCATGTACATAGCTGCTGTCGGTCCCGAATCAATCAATTTTATATAGACCATATCACCGTATTTGATATGCTCAATGTATGTGCTGTGTCTGTCTGATGGGATGGCATGTTCAAGCTTGATAATGATGCTCTCCTGCGTATTGTGAGAACTTGCTCTTATGATCAGTTCTTCTTCGTCTTGACTCTTCAATCTGTGATTGTGTACAGCTTCGTCGCTATCTGGAAACTTTTGGAAACACCACGACTCATTCTTTTTGGATAAAGCAACACCCCATTGGCACAGATGTGTATCTCTTTGTCCATAATGCGGTTGAGCAGTGGTATCTTTCGCCACACCGCTGTGTGAGCAATAGACACATATGAACTACGTTTGAATATCTTAATACATCATGTTACGACCAAAATTTAACTTACTTCATCTGTGATCCTTTCTTCCACGATAGAAAATCCCCAGGCAATGCAAGCAAGGCGACAAAACTCTATTGCCGTTCCGTTATCAGGGAACGTTCGGCTTAGCAATTGTTCGAACAACGGTTCCGTCTATAACGCAAGTTAACGCAGCTTCTGGACATATTTTACACATACAGTCATAGAAATGTCGCGAGAATTAGGCCTAAATGCATCTGTGGGCATCCCATCATACATAACGGTTTTAAAAGGACAGTTGTAAGCGACGCGATCATCTGCATTAAAAATGTTTCTATATGTTGTTTCTACTTGGTGTCGCCGTTCTCTGTCCAAAAGTTTGTATAATGGCCTCAAGTTGCCACGCTGCGTTACAACTTGATTGTCTCTCAAAGACTCGATCCAACCTTTCATATTGTTTGTTAAGAGGCACAGAGAGTTCCCGCCTGGCTCATACAACGATAATTAAATCACGTATCTCACTATTTTCTACCTACCAGCGACGTTCAATCTTTCAGTCTGAGCTACCAGCTTCTTGATCTCTTTCGTGACAGTTTCCCTTGTCATTATTTGCGTATTTCTAGCGATCAATTCGTTGTTCGTGAAAATCACAGGTTCCTGTTCGTGTTTCTTTGGTTCTATAAGCTTAGGAATGACTTGCGACTTTGAGACCTCGTTTATCCTTTTGGAGGTTTTTGCATAAAGCTCCTTATAATGCTCATGTCGTTTTCTAACATTCATATGATGTACAACTTCTTGTTGGGCTTGTCCATGTGGCGGGGTTTTCAGTATGAGTCGACCTCCTAAAACAGGAATAAATTATTGGAAACCTGTAGCAAACCCTATAGTACCGATTTGAATCCTGGAAGGGTAATAGTAACCAAATCTTTGGAAGACATCTTGTAACGCGCCATATGTACTACTATCCAAGTTTCCCACTTGCAGTGCATTGTCTATGGCTTTCTTGAACTCATTTGTCAGCTGGATACATTGATCAGGAAGATAGAGCTACAGTCGTGAATTGGTTAAGTATTATTCATTCTCCTATCTCCGTAGACACCTTACCTCCTTGTATGTCACGTAGGCTAAGTCGTAAAGCTGATCTTGGTTGGTATCATGATCGTACTTTTGCCTAGCGTTTCTCTCTTTATATGCTCCCTGGGAAGCTAACGCAAACTCAAGACTTCCCGGGAGACCAGTTCCTGAGCTAATATCCAAGGATGAATAGTTTTCTATATCTTTAGCGTTTTTCCCGTAACGCTTAGTACGCTCAACACCGGGATTATCAGACATGTTTCTCGTCATGATCATTCGGAAAACGGTGGTCTCGTTGCTAAGTTCAATAGCTTGGTCCTCTGCTTCTGCTCCATCGAAATGTATTCCCTTTGGAAGCAAAATGGGGTCATCTGATCCTTGTTTGTGTTCATCATACAGTTGTAGCACTTCCATTCGTTGCGCGTCGTCTAGCAGCTCATACAATGGTCTCAACTTCGTAAATCGAACGCGTGACTGATTGACACGAACAGAATCAACCCAATTCTGACAGTCAGTAATATTGATATCACCCCCTAGTTTAAATTGATTTAGCAAACGACTTGGTAACCACTGAGTAGGCAAATGCATAATTACCGAGCGTATGGACGTCTTGTTTGCGATTGCTACTGAGCATGGTATCAATTGCTGGTATCTCCTCCTCGAATGGAAGTGTATCAGAAAGGCTGCGTGATTTTGTAGGGTATAATATACGCCCACCTATACATCGCTTGTTGATGAGAACACTCGCATAGAACCTTTTTGTATACTCACCTAATGAAATAGAAGATGGATAAAAGTAACCAAAACGCTGAAACACTGTTTCCAACTCCTTGAATTTCTTTTCTTTTGTTTCCATGCCAAGGGCCTTAGCAACAGCTTCTTTAAAGCTAACCGTTGCTTTCACGAATTTTGGATCGAAGATTAACTAATTTGCAGGGCAAAGATGAATATGGAGTTTCATGAGAAAATAATTGACATTTCAGCATTAATCGATGAGTATGTATCAGCGAGGGCAGCATTAAAAGAACTCTTGCACGCAGGTATGCGGACTGCCTTGAACGTTTGAATCGTGATGTCAATATATGCTGCCCTGATGACAATCTGTCGACAATGCTTAGTCGCGAATTTTCCCTTACCTCTCGATATGTAATATACATGACAAAGTAGGTTATTTCCTCTATTTTCGAACGTACGTTATCGCCGTTTGATTGTATATAGTGGGCTACAGCAGCTTGCATAAATGTTGGATTGTTTTCAGAATCATTCAGTAAATTATCCATGATTAAGGCATGCGTGTGAATGCTCATTGAAAGCCCGGCACGACGTATCATACATTCGATGCGGGGTTTCCCTTTAGTGGTTACCGAATTCATCCACTTATTCACATCAAACTGGTTGACCAATTCAATTGCGAACTCTTCTGATGTAGATCCATCGAAATAAACACCGTGTGCAGCAGCAAGCTTTACCTGTGTCCTGGATATATGTACTAAAGCCTGTCCAATGACATCACTTTTAGGCGAAGCTTTTGAAGCCACTAGCTTATTGTAGGCTTTTTTGTATATCCGTTGGATTTCTCTTCTAGTATTATCTTCGAGAAGGTCATAAATGGGATCTACATCAATGGCGGATATAAGGACTTGATGTATTGCGGTGCTCGCGATCCATCCATCTATGTCTGGAGTATCACCCAGCAGGAGCTTGGGGTCACCACCTAAAGGAAGATATAGGTTTGAAAAGATCTACTAAAATTATATACGAAAAACAGTTAATTTACCAAAAGCTTTCCACGGAGACGCGGTGGCAAGGATTTTCTGGATGTGTTGTTTTGGGGCGAGTGAATTGCGAGGGTAGTTATGATCGATTCTACCCCCTAATTAATATTAACAAACAGAAGCCGTAACATTTATCCTTTACCAAGGATAATCCAGTGTGGGTAATAGTAACCAAAGGAGTGGAAGACTTTCTGAAGCTCCACAAATTTTTGCCTGTCGGACGCCGGGAGCAATGCCGAGTCAACTGCCTCTTTAAACTCTTTAGTTGCTTTAAATGCCTCGGACGAGAAAAAGATCTATTATCCCTGACCATTAACATAAGTTTGTTTATATTCTGATTCATCAACATACATGTCTTCGTGGAACAAGCAGCACTTGGTTTGTTAACTTATATTTTGTTTTAATCGTTTGCCATGCAAAAAAGTTATATTCTGTAATTTGAGGTAAAGGTAACCGAGGTTCTGCGCGTGAGCACATATAACTCTCGAAATTGTTGTGGTATTGTCGGGTATCGTCCAAGACTTTTAAGACACCGTTTGGGAAAACAGCTATTTTGGCATTCATATCAATCGCAAGCGCTTGCTTTTTTGCCCGTGTTCTGTCATGATGTATTCCAGCAACGCATTTTGATAATCCATCCAAGTTGAACTTAAAAGAGCAGTTAAGTATAAAGCTTTCTTTCCACAATCTTTTCATACAGAGAGGTTCTCACCCTTGGAAGTTTCGTGAGATTGCTCCATGAGAAAGCCAACTTATTTTTTTTTTGCAACTTCCTCAACCATTTATAAGTTTTGCACAAAACCTAAAAATGGTTTCACAGCTTAATATTTTTGCGAGACTACTTTTGAGTATGCCGATCCAAGTGATCAAACCATGAGCTGCGTACTTCTCACGATTATGCGTAACATTTATCCATGTTAGAAAAGAGCTTTTATCCGGATTAATCAAAAGATAACGGAAATTATTGCCATAGTGGCACTCCCTTTGTGCACCGACCAAGTCCAAACACTGTAACACAAATGAGGAAGCATCCTTCTCAGAAGCCATAGGTAACCCGATCCGATTTGAATGGCCGCTGAGCTAGTATGAATCCTGGGGATGTCACCTAAACCTGTAGTACCTACCTGTAGTACTACCAAATATAGTAGTACTACAGATACCCGGACATGCCGCACACACGACGTCAATGTCCGAGACCTCGCCAGCGCTCACTC
>MZZL01000133.1:335754-393632 GCA_002749535.1 Apophysomyces variabilis
TATTCCATATGCATCAAGGACTTTCTGGCGTTCCTTTGTCAATCGGTCGATATTCATGAATTTTGGATGGATGTATTGAACAGGCTTATAAAAAACGCCTGGGTTGTGCTTATCCATGCCAGATTGCAAAACCTTCGGTGGCTGTCCTGGGTTAGCCAGGACGCGTTGTTCAAATTCAGCTATTGCTTGCTTAGGAATATGCTTTCCTTCGTAGGTTCCATGATTATGCTTCCCTATATGCTCCATGATAATGTGACGCTCTGACTCGAAAAATTTCACGCGAGCAGTACATGCGATACTTGCTTCGCAATCTGCTGCTTATTCCAGCCCGGACGTATAGGAGTTCCGTTTCTTTCGCATGCGTCATTATTGCATTCAAGGACGCCATTACAAATCTTTGTCACAGTCTTTCCTTTCGCCGTTTTCACCGTGTTCTGCCGGAACAAACTCCAGCCAATATCGGCATTGAAAGTCAACTTCTCGTTATCCTGAACTAACTCGTGTGTTTCAACTACATCGCCGTCAGGAAATTGTTTGAATTCAATCATTGTTAAGGTTGTCGACAATGTATTGCAAAAGAGGATAGTGCTCAGGGGAACACCGTCCTCGGGACCTGTAGTACTACTATATTTGGAAATACTACAGGAAAGTAGTGAAAGTGAGAGTGAGCGCTGGCGAGGTCTCGGACATCGACGTCGTGTGTGCGGCATGTCCGGGTAACTGTAGTACTACTATATTTGGTAGTACCACAGGTAGGTACTACAGGTTTAGGTGACATCCGAATCCTGGACAAATAGCCTCTACTGAAATACAATTAGGACTTACTTTTGCCGTTGCTATGCGTAAGTTTTTCTACACCGTGGTGAGAATATATTTTATGTTTTTGTTATTGTCTGGGACAAGCAACGCATATTATGTCAGAAAGAAAGTTGTCATTCGTATAACGGTCGAAACATATACTGCATGTTTCATCTGATGGGATACTGTCAGATTTTTCTGTATGTGTCAAGCAAAACAAACAAGCTTCTTAATCAAATATAACAAACGAAAGGTAGCATAGGCAACAGCATTACTACTCGCATAACAAAAGCGAAAACGAAGACATCCACCAGCCATACAATGCTGAATGTTTGAATTCACGTGATCAGTGGCTTTCTGTCCTTCAGGCTTGCTACGCGATTAATGAGGAATATGTGCTACATGGCACGGGGTAATAAAAATAAGTATGTATTATAGCAATTTTGTCGTATCTTATAGCGTATAAATCCACGTTCCTTGATTAAAGTGTATACAGGGCATTCCTCATAATAAGAGTCCTATAATTATTGTGTACTTAGATCAGTATCAAGCTTCAGATACTTGCCAGTTCGAGAAATTCAAGGAAAGTGATTTGCATCGCAGAGCCTGTATGGATATTACAAGGAAGGGGATACGGACGCCTATTTCTACGATATATGCGTGTTATGGGGACATTCTTCCTAAATAAGTAGTCATCATAAGCCATACTTTAACTATAATGCAAGTTGCTCATTTAGAGCGATAGCAACTGCAACGGGCGACAAGTATTCTTGTTCAGAGATTTTCGATTCTAGTTATACTGACGGTGCTGCGCATTGATGTTATAAAAAAAAATAACAAGGAAATAACTGGAGGCACAGCGTTTATGGTGCACAAGTTGCTGGGAAGAAACATCAAATCTGCTACGCTGGGAGGTTGAAGATCCTTTTTATTGGTCTTTGTCCGATCGTTACACATATCCCGGATGACCCCTATCGCCAAATTAGCAGTAATCAGATCATGCAAAAAGTGACATATGCTTGTTTGTCTCTCATGCCAGCATTGAGAAAATCCCTTTGGCACGAAGGTAACCCATAGCGTGGTCATAGCAAAGAGCTATGACAACAGTGCCTTGGGCTGGACAGTCACAAAACTCATCATACCCGTTTTTGTTCTTTGACGGGAGACCAGAATTTCTTTCATTCTCTCTTTCCGTTTCCCCCTTCTGCTCATACGTTGCGTGGGTCTATTACCGTTGAATACTTTATTATCAGCGTCTCAAGCTACAGAGATACCTGTTCACTTGTTTTAGGTGAGAAGTGCAGGGATGATCCTGGATTTGAGTACCTCTACTCCTTCCTTTTTCTTTTTACTTATTTCTCTTTGCGCCTGCCACATCCTCCACTTGACTGAGGGCAGGAACATGTTTGTGTCAAAAACAGCGCCTCGTCTTACAGACGCGTTATATGAGCAGTTGCCTGGTAAAAGATCCACTTAAACGCGATTCATCTTGTCTTACAAGGATGACAGAAAATCAGAATCGTGCCGCAGCTGAACGAAGCACGTCACCTGAAGATCTTGACATTTTCGCAATTAAAAACATACTTGCGAATTCTGCGTTTTCCAACATTTGCTCAAACAATGGTAAATGAAAAGAAAATGATTGATTTCAAATGATATACCGTCATTTAATCGTAATGTTTGATCCTTTTTTTGTATCGTAGCTGCTTCGGTTCCCATTCCTTCTAAATTTCACGTGCAAGGTCAACTGAGTCCGTGCACAATAACGAAGAGAATACCTGTTGATTACCCATCGTGTTTTACGTTGTTCCCTCCAAAGCAGCACGCGTATCAACTTGATCCTCATATGTATGGGCCAACGATTACTCCAGCAATGCGGGAAAGTGAAAGCTCGAGATTCCGATTGGCTGCGGAAAACGACAATATGGCCTGCACGGATATAGCAAATCGTTCAATGACAGCCTCGTCTTATCACCCATCAATCATGCCTAATCCTGAAAATAAGGTGGATATATCCAAGAAATCGGTCAAGTTGCTAGCCGATACTTTTTCGTTTCTCACCTTGGGAACGAATTATGGCAAACGCGACATATATCCCGTGATCAAAGTCACTAATGCAAGTCGTCGCCTTGTTTTAATAGTCAGTTTAACGATTTTCTACTAGATTCCGTGGAGTATTTCGATTTCCGAAATTAAAGCCATTTTCTCTGATGTAGCTACACCCAGCCCTAAGGATGTTGCGCAAAATATTCACGTAGGTCAAAGTTACTCGCCGCATTAATTTTATTTTACCCTTGGTTTTCTTAATAGGTAATGATGAACAAAGCTACAGGCAAGACCATGTCAGATGCCTATGTGGAAGTGGCAATGAATGTCAACATTTCGGATGCCATCAAAAAAGTTAAACGAGCACCAGTCAAAGGCCGTAAATTATTCCTAATGGAAAGTTCGCAGGGCGAACTAATGAGCAAACTCTTCACTGGCTGGCCTGGAGAATTTAAGAAAGACGGTACAGGAGTGTTGCCTCCCTGCGTCGTCGATGATCTGAATTCCTCTACGGCTAATAAATCCCCCCCTTCACTTATTCAAAGACGAGATTTCGAATCTCTTTTGGCTGTCTGCCGAAATTACAAGGTAAGTCCATTTTACTGAAGATGCGATCCATCATTTGATTACACTTTGTGGTTTCATAATGTTAGCTCCATTTCTCGCGAAAATGCGGGGAACGTCCATTTGAGCACTTTATTTCACTTTTATGCAAGTTTCCTTGGGATCAACCTCAGATTCTCACGACGATGCAACGAGATCACCTTTATGAATATTACAAGCAAGCGACAGGTGCAGGATAATTAAGCAATAACAAAGCGCACCAATTGAATGAGTTCAATTGTTTTCTAGCTATCTTACATACACACGTGTCAAAACCATATACAAATTTGGATCCAACGCTGATGCATAGAATGATTCGTGCCGCCGTACTCTCCCCAGGACTCACGGTGCCTCAAAAACGAGGAATTCTAAAAGCCAGGTATATATCATTTCTAACCTTTAATTATCACACTATGAAAAACAAGCAACTCATGGCACCGGTCAAAGTACGTTGGAATGTCCTCCTGAACTTGCACACCTTCTTGAAAAACAATCCAGTGAGTTCCCCGATGATACGGACGAGAGGCAGCCGTTCGAATAGCATACCTTAGCTTGGAAACAAATAGTACGTTATCTTCACCTGCTAACACTGTTTAACGGGTGTTATGGGAAAAAAAAAAAAGAAAAACTCGCAAAGATAAGAAAAACAGCTTAGTTCAACTTGATTTTATCTTTAATAAACTAAAAGCGGAAAACTGCAATATTTCGGAGCGAGACCCAATTGGCTGAGCAATCTTATCCTGCTTGACATACTGTGAACTACAAGCAGCTAATCATAGAACAGGCTTCCATTAACTAGAGAGAAAGCAGAAACTACCCTATGTCAATCCCACATGGCAGCCATTACTGAAAGAGAGAATATCACTAGAAAGTTTTTCATAATCAACTGGGAGTTATACCAGGTCATCATTAGCAGGTTGTACATGCATGTGATAAGGATACCACTTTACTGCGTATTGTCGGGGTTTAAGCCTTCAAAGTCAACATAACACTGTATGCATCCATACAACGGTTTGACAAAGCTTGAATCGTATGATGCCCATTGACTTACAGTATCAGCTAACTATGAAATGGGCCTAACATAGGGGAGAAAAGGGGGCGAATGTGTTCCTGGTCATAATGGAAGAATAAACGTCTAATTCATTACCACAAAGACAAAACGCAATGAATTATATGCAGAGGATATTGTATTACTGCGAGATATTGAAATTAAAGTTTGACTAAACTTATTACTTTGGGAGCATAGTCACAAAAAGGAAACCGGGACAAACAACTAGCCATCATATTACCTTTGTCGCTGATGTGTCATTCCTTGGATGCAGCTTGTATCCGAAGCTGTCAAAGATTTGGTAATTAACAGTAACAAATTCTTTGCATGTGCAAATTGGGAACCCACGTTCACTCGTCTGGTTCTTCTTGCTTACCCATCTTGACATCAAACAAACTAACTTGGTTATATACATTGAATTTATATTTATTGTCTAACGCATAACATAGTGCATCCATGATTTTCTAAGAAAAAGACAAACTTCTAACGAACTGAAGCAAATTACTCTACAACGTTGCCTGCCTGGAAGCAAACTTTCATTCTCATCCCGTACATAGTTGTTCTTACTGGTCGATGCACAGTTACCTTTTAAGCGGCGCCCAATACAGTGGTCCGGGGTAAACAATCCGGTCGCCGCACTGCTCGTTGGCCGGGGAACAAGGTAGGGTCATCACCTCAAGCCATGAAGTTTCCTCTCTTCCCTGAAAAATCAAGTAAGTAGCTTAGGGAGAAAGGATGAATGATCGGAAATGTTAGATGATAGCACTACATTTCGATGGATGATGGATGTTGACAGATTTCACTGACGTTTTCATCGTCCTTTCCTTTTGTGATTTTATAGTATGGCTGATTCTGCTCAGGCCGGTACTCGTGGTAAGTTAATGCTACAGAATTCCCGATCATCCGTTTGCGCAAAAAAGAGAAAAGAGACCTGTTACAGAGACCAGCCTCCTTCTAATTTTTTGTGCGAGCGATGCAACCCGAGAAAAGCTATTTTTTTTTCGATGATGAACGGATAAGCTAACACGTATTTCTTCTTTTTCTTTTTTTCTCCGAAAAGGACGTGGTGGTTTCGGACGTGGTCGTGGTCGTGGCGGCCGTGGCCGTGGCGCTCGTCGTGGACGTGAAGAAAAGAACGAATGGGTCCCTATGACCAAGCTCGGTCGTCTTGTGAAGGCCGGCAAGATCAAGTCCATTGAGGAAATCTACTTGTTCTCCCTTCCCATTAAGGAGTACCAGATTGTCGACTACTTCTTGCCCAAGTTGAAGGACGAAGTCATGAAGATCATGCCCGTGCAGAAGCAGACCCGTGCCGGTCAGCGTACCCGTTTCAAGGCTTTCGTTGTCATTGGTGACTACGACGGTCATGTCGGTTTGGGTGTCAAGTGTTCCAAGGAAGTCGCCACCGCTATCCGTGGTGCCATCATCCTCGCCAAGCTTGCCATTATTCCCGTTCGTCGTGGTTACTGGGGCTCTGCTTTGGGTGAACCCCACACCGTGCCTACCAAGGTCACCGGTAAGTGTGGTTCTACCCTCTGCCGTTTGGTGCCTGCTCCCCGTGGTACTGGTCTTGTCGCTGCTCCTACCTCCAAGAAGGTGCTCCAGCTTGCTGGTATCGCTGATTGCTACACCTCCTCGCGTGGTTGTACCCGTACCTTGGGTAACTTCGTCAAGGCTACCTTCGCTGCCATTGGTAACACCTACGGTTTCTTGACCCCCGATCTCTGGACCGAGACTGAATTCATCAAGGCTCCCTACCAAGAGTTCACCGACTTCCTTGCCCAAAAGCAAAGAAAGTAAACGAAAACTTCCCATAACGGAGAATAAAAAAACTATATCGCTCCCGCTTTTTTTTTCTTTGAAAAACGATTGTTCACTTTTATTTCTGTGCGTGTGTATGTATGATATGCATCTGAATCGAGTCTTTGCTTTTCTAGTATGGAATACCTATAGAGACGGTGCAGGAGAGGGATAAGAAACAACCCGAAAAGAAGCGAAATAATGACAACTTACCGTTGGTGAGTTTTTGGAAGTAATCATAAAGAACTGTTCGTTGATTCTCGAAGGAATCTTTAATTCGCATCATCATGAAATCAGCAGCAGCACGCTCGGATTTGTCGACTTGGAAGCGAGTTCTCATCTTTTTAATGGTCTCGCCTCTGAAGCAGGGCAATCCCGATTGGAGCATCAATGTGACCAACTGCATGATCAACTCAGCGTAGGGACGACATGCTAAATAAGCTTTGATGACCAGCTCGGAGAACTGCTTGAACGCCTGTTCTTCCGACCCTCCTCCCATGACTTGAATCATCTCTGCCGTCAGTTTGAACGGTGAACTCTCAAAGGTGATACCTCCAGGAGCAATATCAAAAATGAATCCGAAATCTAGAGATAAGAAAAAACTGTCAGAAAAAGGAAATACTCAGTTACCTGTATCACAACTTACCGATATGGATAATGTGACCATCGTCATCAAGCATAATATTACCATTGTGTCGATCCTTAATCTGCAGTAAATACGAGATCACGGAATACGCTGCCACACTCTGTACGAAATTGATACGAGCCCGTTGGAAGTGAATCGTATCAGGACTGCCGTACTTGGCCACGAAGTAATCAAACAGACTGTTGACTTTTTCACGGCCTAGCTGGTCACGAGAAATAGAGCGGGGAATCACATCAATGACACCTCTTCCAGGAGCAGTTGCCACTACACGGTAAGGATAGACGTATAAATCTAGACCAATACTGGTAAAGATATTCTTGAATACGGCGATCAATTGGAGCGCAAGCACGTCCTGACGACAGTCGTCGCCCACTTTGAAAATGGCACCTTGCCACGTCTGAATCGTCTTCTTCTGATGAGCATCCTCATCAATGATGGCTACTTCAGTTGATTCCACCTCCTTTTCTATCTTGAACGTAGCCATGAAAGGCGCCTAAAGGTAGCCATGTACATGCTTAACTTGACTGCTGCTGGTGTTCTGTATATATCATCTTACCTTGGCGTGACTCTGCAATGGTCGGCCAGATGTACGGTTGATATCCACCACATGTCCATCAGGGTTACTGGGGAGATATACACCTATATCGACCTTGATCTTTGCAAGCTCTTCGTCCAAGCGTTTCTAGAGCAAACCAATGTTAGGTATGTCCGCAATAAGTCATCGAGCTTACCTTTTGCAAAGGTTTCTTTTCATTTTGACCATATTTGATATATTCCTTGAGGTATCCAGAGATCGCGGTTACTTCGTTAAAGAATTTGAATTCTCTTTCGTAGAACTCGCGATCAGCTCCGGTAAACGAAGCTACGAGAGTATCAATGATTCGTTCCAGTGTTGGTTTCAGCGCATCAGGCTAACAAGAAAATAATGAAATATGAGCAAATGATTGCCTTCCGAATAACAACTTTACCTTTGAACAGTCTTTATCAGCATCAATATAGAAATTGGCTTGCATGTTCCAAATAATTTGATGGGCAAACAGTTGAGACACTTGACCGGCTTCCAAGATGTACTTTTCGACGTAGCCAAGCTCATCGTATCGCAATGCTTGCACAACCTGTGGAATGTAGAAGAATACGGTATCGACAGGGTAATACTCCAGACTGCGCATGGCATACTGCAAGATAAGAGGATGGTTGTTGTACGCCGGTAAGAAATAGTTGGCTGCGGTAATCGCAGGGACAGCTGCCCAGTATTGCAAGTACTTGAAATGAATGAAAATCAGTCTTTGATTGCTTGCTTTTGGTTGATAAGTCCTTACCTTCAAATCAAGCTTAGCATTTGGCTGAAGCTTCTCCCCAAGCAATATCACCAAAGCCTCAGGCACATCCACGACATCCAATGAGTTATTGGCGATCAATCGATGCAATTCCCGATGGACCACAGGTTGAAGGAAGCGATAGTTCATCATGACTGCTAACCGAGGAGAAGTTTCCCATGCAAAACGCACAATCTCTTTCCAAGCGTCCTATGAAATTTCTTGAGCATAAACTTTCCTACCTTGGCAACTCGATGCTTACCTCCATGACCATGGATTTTTCCGTGTTTCCAGTAAACATAGCTGGATGTCCATGGCTTACTGCATTCAACGGATTACACCAGACAGAGAGGCGTGAAAGTTCACTTTCCAGGAACAGCATTAACAGTTTTTTGGCAAGCTGATGCTGTCGGATCACATCGTCCTTTGTTTTGTCTATCACTGGATTAAACTCTGCTGTCCATAAAGATTCTGACACTTACCATTTAAAAACATGTAAAGGCCAGAGGCGATCTTGGAGTTTGAATTCTTCAAGGGAGAGCTAGTAACTAGGTAGCTTAAGTTTGGCATATCATTGGAAACTGCGTTATAAAACTCCGTAAGAAGCTTGTAGTCCATAAGCGCCAGCGTCTTTCGTGCCCCATAATGCCATCTAACGTGTTGTTGATAAATGTTACGCATCGCAAACAATCTTTCTATACGTACTTTGGTTCCAGCGAGAACCAGTTAAAAGCAGCATCATAGACCAGTGTTCTGAATTTATGCTCAGCCAAAGCTTCCATTTTCGTAGACTGTAAGATCTTCATACCCAAACGCAGTAGTTGGAAACGAGCATAGCGCGCCAGAGGATGGGTGCTGTACAAAACATCAGCAACAGTATGATCAAACTTTAATCATCTTACCTCATTAAGTGAGCATTTTGGAAAGATTCTTGTAATAGGCGGACGAACATGTTGACCAAGTGTTTGCTGCGATGGCGAATAGCATAGAATCGACTGCTCAAGAACTTGGTCCATGTCACATGCGGAGAGAATAAGAACACGGCAGCCTTCTGGTTACTGTCTCGGATAGCCTTATCGGAGGGAACGTATGTCATTTTGCTGACAAACGGATGCTTCACACTGCCAAAAGCAATCGTTTAGAAAGATCAACATAGAAATAAAGCGGCACTTACTTTAGGATAGGCGAGAACAGACCTTTACGGTGCTTCTGGGCCCAACTCCACATGCCGAGCATCTCAACCATAAGTCGCTTTTCGGTTTCAGGGCGTTCAACGAGAATCCAATTCCACACTGATGTAGCAATATCCAAAGCTTCTGGCGTGAATAAGTACACTGGAATGCAAACAACATAATGGACTAGATCTGGATGGATCTAAATAAGTAGAACAATACAGGGTTATTCTACGTCGTTAAATGCATTTTTTTTATAAAAAAAACTTACGTTTGGCAAAGAGATGATGAAACCAGCGGCACGATGCAGCGTACGATGAAGACGTTCGACAGGTACTTTTTTCTTTTGTCTCACTTCTGCAAACAAAGAGCTCAGAGCTTCAAGCACCACAGGAACTTGCTCCTCCAAACCGCTGCCAGTCTCAATATCACATAGCTTATCTGTAATATTGGTGTTTAGTAAGTGGAAACAAGGTATGACAGCAACCTACCTGCACGTGTAGAGAGACTATCAATATATTCAATTCCCCTGATTTCACCAGTGTAGAAACGACGCGAAGTAAACCCATTAACGAAGTTAGAGGTGTTATCTGCGAAAAGAGAAGATACTTTGGGAAGAACATCTGGAGCAAATCTGTAAACAAATAAATCCATGAGAACTTATCACCTTACCATGTGAAAATTGTTCTTTTGTGTATGATTTGCCAACTTCTAACGCCAAAGAGCGACCCAAATGAGAAGCGTCGGCTGGTATACCCGAGGAATATCTGTCAAATTCTGCTAGATAATCCTGCAATAATCCTCCGACTTCAAGTGGTGCCCGGTCCATGGAAATTCGTAACCATTTCTTAGTACTCTCGTAGAAACGAGTGCAAATTTCCTTGCGATAAGCAAATGAATCACCCAGTTCGAGCGTTACGCCAACTCTTGGAGACGTGAAATGGAAGATAGGGCAGTACTACGAGTCGTTATTAGGCAAAACAAAGTTTTCTCCATAAGTTTACCTCATCTACGTATTCTGCCTCACAACTGAGCCAAAGGAGTTGAACCAGCTCCAACAAAAGCGTGATCAAAGATTTCTCGGCAAAAACTTGAGGGAACGAGGTGACGATACGGTCGGTAGTCCTTAGAGCCATTTGATGCACCTTGTTCAATCGATGACAGCACAGCTGTAACAAGCTTGCTACTTGCTTTGAAAGATCATCGTCAAGCACTTGGCCCACCGCCTTTGAAGAGGAATCCTTGATAAAGGTGGCTGTAACGCGATCTGCTATTGTTTCCAGACAGCTTGCCAGCGAACTGCTATTGACGCCTTCATTCATAAAATAGCGTAGCACGTAGCTACAATCGCCCATACGGCTCCGCATCATTTCTATGTGATACACGCTCAGAACGAAAATGACTTGCGCAAAAGAAAAGTATCGGATATCGTATGAGAGTGATGGTAAAAAGCTAGTTAGCTTTTGCCGCATGGAAGCAAGGTTATGCTCAGCCGTATTTCCTCCTCGGAGCACTGAATTGTACTCCAGATCACTTTCGAGGTAAGTCGTGGCACTTTCAATAACAAGAACTGGTGTTTTCTTGGCGATAACAAGCATAGAATCATGCCATTCGCGTATCCACATCGATTCAGTGACGAATCCAAAAAGAACGCAGTGGAACCAAGCATTCCGGAACAAAGTAACGATCTCCTCGCTTGGATCGAGATGCGGATTGAAATCTTTATGTTGCAGCAGTTCCTTAAGCACAGGTAACAAGGTTCCAAGCTTTGCTGCTAACGGATATTCGGTATCTTTCTTCGTCTTCATCAGTGTGCGCTGTATGGAATTGCCATTTTCCACAAATAGAGTCAAAATATTGATAAGGTATGTGTGGTAATACTCCGGTCTGGCTGATAATTCACTTGCTAGCCTTAATTGAGCTCCCATAATCTAATGTATCTCATGAGTCCAACTTATTCATTTGCAGGATACATTATTACCGAATCGCTTAGTTGTCTGTTGTCGCCCATAAATGATTCACGACCCAGCGTAGAAAAAAGATTGATAATGTCGGTAAAAACATTGAGCGGACTGACAAGCGCAAGATCCACCAGTTTACGGGTAAGCTGGGTAGTAGCGGCAGTGGACAGTGTCTTGCGACGTAACACGAGCATTGAGAGTGCTTGTGCCATAATCTAGTATATAGGGTGAATACAGGTATATTGGCCACACTGCCTTACAGCTTCGTCTCTGAGATATACAGCCACCCCAACAATAGCGGAGAGAGCATTTGCGCAGACTTGCTGTTTCTGGTTTTCGCTCAGATCATTGACAGCAGGAGCCCCTGAAATGACATTGCTGCCACCAAAAGAGCTGCTGAATCTTTCATTAGACGTGGCACTTTCTTCTTCGGTATAGCGCGTGATCTCGTTTAAGAGAGCATATAAGGTGGATATCGCAGCTTGATGCATCTGGCTTCGTGGTTTAATCTGCAGCAAACGTTAGCCTCATTATGAAGAGATCCCCTAAGGACTTGCCTGAACACATTGTGCTAACCGAACAATGGCGAATTGTTGCACAGTCAAATTTTCTCCATCCTGCGTGGTTTGAAGTTCAAACACTGGAGAAGGTGTCGCCAAAAAACGACAAATGGTATTCGTCATGCTGCCGTTTAGATGGGTGAAACTAAATGATGTTGTGATTACTTTAATACCAGTCCTTTGTGATGGGATCGATTCACTTACTTTATTGCGAGGAGTACGGCAGCATCCAGCGCTGCAACATGCACCCAGGGATCAGCGACCTGAGGGACATCGAAAAGACATTGGGATATATGGTCGATAAGGACATCATCCACTTCATGCAAGTAGATCGATGAAAGAGCGGCAACATGCTACAACAAGGCTAAGTCAGAGAAACCTCTATCTGTCCGTTTCTACAGGTAAGACTTACCAAACTGGTACCCAGAATTTCTTGCATGTAGGCATCAGGAGCCCATTTCTTTCCATCTTGAGCAGTTTTCTCGGCGTATTTGCGAATGTCTTCATAGTAGGCAAGACTCATCACATAGACGCCCCGTAAGTTCTTTTTAAGCAATTCGCTTTTTTCATTGACCTTTGCCGTATTACGCATTAAGGTCGACCATGCTCTCTCGATATCTTTGGTGAGATGAAGACTTTTGTACCGTTTCTGGGACAAAGTACTATTTGTAGGCTCTGAATAATCTGTAATAACGCGTGCTGCCACATTGCGTAACACAATTAACAGATCATGCACAACACGGTTACTACTCAAGGGCACACCCTCCTCCCAATATCTTTGTAGCACACGTCGACTGTACGCAGTTGCATCATGTTCCTTTAAACATGTTGTGATCGCCAAACGGATATGGTCCAGTGTCTCATCCTGTATCAATGGCTGGGTTTTCTGGCAAAGAGCAAGTAACTGGTTGGGCTTGTGCAGATAAGGAGATAATTGCAAAGCTCTAGCTAATCCAGCCAATGCTGGCAATAAGAAGGTCACTGTATATTTTACTAAGAGGGTATTAGAAAATCATAAAATTCCAACAGTTGCTTTCTCGTCCTTTACCATCTCCTTTTGCCAATTGGTGTATGATACATTCACCGAATTTCCATAAGATAGCGATCACTCTATCATAGACCTCTGGGCACTTGTATCCAATCTCAAGAAGACCAGAGACAAGACTGTAGGTGATCATATCCGAGGGAGGAAGATCTTGTACTATTATTAGATCTTTCACACTTCATTAATAGCGGATGTAACTACCTTTGTATAGAATGGTTTCTTCCCATTCGTATGCGGGAAGATATCGCACGTAGGCTAGAAGTCTCGGTAGCAATTCTAATTGGCGGTCCTTGGTGGTACTAGCTGCATACTTTACCAAAGCAGCTAAGGATTGTTGACATCGTCGTGTCTGAAGTTAAGTAAAACATGTCATGAACTTAGCGACCGGTCATGTTCGTATAGACTAAAAGAAGAAGAAAAGTACCAATATTTCTAAGCTGAGGGAATCTTCTCGTGTAAATATAGTATCTGCATCAGGTGAATCGAGAGGCACTGGTGGGCATTTGGCGACAAGTCTTTCAATGTCATCATCGGTTGCTTTGGCACGTGAGTCAGCAAGCACCTCCGCTAATCCCATTAGGATCTGCGAGTGCAGGTCGAAATCAAGTCTAAGTACACCATTCAGCACCTAATCCTTGGAGGGTTCCGCTGCGAAATGCTTACCCATTCATGGTTGTGAAAGAACTTGCGAAAGTGGGGAAAGTACGGATGATAAGCGTGACTTATACGCTACTGCTGCTGCATGTTTGATTGCCGAATCTGGCCAAAAATGCTGACCCTGCGACAAACTCGTGGCGTTTCATCCTCCCCTCAACCATTTTCTACAACCCATCAAATAAACTTTGTGTCACTGACAACGCTTGAGTGCCAATGAATTGATCTCATGCAGAACAACATAAACTGATTTTCATGTGATGTCCCGGACATCCATTGTTCTGTTCTTTTTTTTTTCAAGTCAATATCATTTTCATATTTTCATAATACATCAACATTGGATTCTCTCCACTTCTAGTCGTTGTGCGGTCAATATCACCATACCGCTCACAAAATTCTCTATGTGTCAATACTTTGACATTCTTGTCGTTTCCGGCTTTGGCCCCTCGACAGACCAAAAGGTACATATCGGCTAACAGCTCAAAGTTGGTAGGGAAGAAGATATCAAACCAACCGGGTTGGACCATGTAGGTAGAGCATGGAACCATCGTGCCTTTATATCGTGTCTGGACCACAGGTGCATCCACACCTTCCACTGCGTCAGGTAACTCCGAAAAGTCGGAAAGAACAAGTCGATGTTGAGGGAAATACTTCTTGAGAATTTCAAGCAGAAGAAAGAGCTTGGTGGGGATAAACTCGGGGGAAGTCAAGTTGGGTGCCAATGGAAGTTTCTGCAGAAGCTTGTGCCACAAGTGCTTGGACAATACCGGACTTCGATACCCTGCCTGTCGGCGGGTGTTCAGGTACCGAGATATCAGCGCATCGCTACCAACAGGTTCATACACTTCGGTATATTCCCCGTTCTTGTCGGTGCTTACTAAGGCTTGATATGGCTTCAACGTTTCGATGTCATAACGAATCAAATCGTGTGCAAAGTTATCCTAAAAATTGATCATGGTTCCAGTGTCTGCTTGCTGCGCTGAGTATATAATAATTGACACTTACGATGACTTCCATGCCCAGGAAAAAGCAGTGCTCAGGAACAGGGATATCCCAATCGAATATGCTCTTATTGATAATTTTGACACAAGTATGTTGATCTTTTGCGTCGCGTACGTCCTGTCGTTCGGATTGGCGTTCAGCCAGTTTACTAGAGATTTCGATGATGTTGTAGCGTGTGCGTTTATAAACGGACGGTTCGTATTGCTGAATGTAATCAAGGATGTTCATCATCAATGTACCGTTACCGGCGCCCATTTCATAAATGATGAGATCTTTGTGAGGATATAGGTTAAGCTTGTATTCGGACACTAAATACTTGGCAATGGCATAACCATACCATGGCTTCACAGGCCCATAAGTAGACTGTTCCGATAACTAGTAACATTTCTTTTCGTTTACCTTGAACAATTCAGTGGGCGTATGCCACACTTGTCGCGCCACTTCGTCTACTTCGTCCACGTCGCTTTCGATATCTTTGTATAAATTGGCCAAGATATTCATAAATTCCAAATGGTCACGCATTGCGTTAAAGTCAAAGTCTTTTTCAGGCGAGAAAATCACTGCTTGCTTTGAAAAGTACCCGTAATTAGGGTTATAAAGAGAGTCATCAATGAAATCTCTGACGAGCATTTTGTTGCGTGTTGGAGGAACCGTGCAGAGCGCTGTTTCTTTGGCTGTTGTACGTGGATAACTACGACGCCGTATGCTTTCTTCTTCTTCATCGGCCTGAGAAAAGAATGGGCTAAAGAAGCCGGCACGCTTCCCTTCATCTTCCTTAAAGGTCACAATGCCTGCCGAAAGGTGTCTACGTGCTCCGAGAAAACTCGGTGCAAGGCGGCCATGAACCGCCCTTCGGTGAACTTGTTGCATAAAGTTAAAGCATGCTTTTTGCGATAGACGTCGTTGCACTCCACGCATGACAAGATCACTGACACTGTCGACGAAAACACCAAACCGTGGTCCTGTGGGACAGTGAATTTTTGCCCGTTTTGGGACCCGCAGAACAAGACAGTGAGCGAGTTTTGCGGGGGACCTGTCATCGATAGGTTTGTATATAGTTTGGCTTTACAAAGGTTGGAGAACTGTACGATTTCATTGCATCTTTTTAGTCTAAAGGCGAAGTATGTGATAGTCATTGTGCCCAACGCAAGTTGGCGCACCGCGTTTCCACTTCTGTTGATAAAACCACAGATTTTGTCGACAATGTGGTGCACGTAACCTGGAGTTTCCCATACCATGCCTATTTCGGCTTTCGTGCTTGCCACCTGTTGCTAGCTTTATCTTTTCCGAATAACGTAAGCATGGTATGTCGAATTTGCCCACTGTACAATGGCTATGCTGACTCTCTTTGAACAAGTCTGTCAAAGTTGGTGATAAGGTACCTAAGCCTACTTGCTCCTGGTCATCATACTTAACTTTGACACCAGATTCCCGATGTTGAGCTCAAGTATGTTCCGTACGACAAGGATGAGGACCTGAAAGCGTGCCCTCGGTAAAGGAAGAGACACAGTGCATAGCTGCAACTAGAGCTGCTGACATTCGTTTCTTTCTAGACCTATTCCTTACAAGCTTCACGAACAGCTCAAGGGCAAGAAGGCTATTATCTTCGCCATTCCTGGTAAGCATCGTTTAAGAGATAAGGCGATAATAAGCCGCATTCCTAATGATTAAACACGGTAGGTGCCTTCACACCTACTTGTTCCGAGCAACATGTCCCAGATTATTTGGCAAAGTATGATGAATTGAAAGCAAAAGGGGTGGATGTTATTATTTGTACCGCCATCAACGATGGCTTCGTCATGAATGCTTTCGCCAAAGTCAGTGGCACAACTGACAAGATTATCATGGCAAGCGAAGGAGGCTCTGGATTCTATGAAAAGCTTGGCTTGACGCAAGATCTTACCAGAGCCGGCATGGGCATCCGTTCCCGAAGATTTGCTCTTCTTGTGGAGGACTTGGTAATCAAGTATGTTGGTGTTGAAGATGGCCCCGGTTTGAGTGTGTCCGGTGCTTCTGCTGTTCTTTCCAAATTGTAAAAGCTTTGTTTTCAGCGTTGCTATTCCCACTCGCTGCGTTACAATAAACCGATGGTTTGTTCTACTATTAGCTCATATGAGAAACCCTCCGCCCTATCGTGAAGGGTCTAAACCTCTCGTGCCAATTTGCACAAGATGTGATCAATTTTTGGAGGAGGGAATATATTTTCGGTTTGTTAGTTATAGTGGAATGGATCCGACACTAATGTATGTCTTTCCCGGACCATTCCGACCCATCTTCATGAGATGCAAAGAATTCAACCGCACGCTTCCGAAATCCAGGTTGCCGTATGCGTCCAATATGCTGCTGGCATTGAATGGACAGCGACGTTTTGGCCTTGGTTCTCGGTATGCTGTATTAACAAGCGTTACGTGGATCTAAATCAAAACTCGAATCGATGAAAAACTATTTTCTCACATAACACATATATCCGACCTTGAGCGCCCGTTTCTCGTCTTCTTGTAGATAGCCACCCTCGACCATTTTGTCGACAATAGCATCTATTCTTTCGTTAATTTACTCAAGTTAGAAAGTGATAAAGTACTTACTGCCCAAAGTCGTTAGCGCCTCATCCTCCGCTTTAACATAAAGGACATGTGCAGCAGCTATTTCCTTGTTATTTCATGAATAGACTTGCCTATATATTTGTTACCTGGGTCAGATTGCATGATGGCAAGGTCTTTCAGATAGACAGAGAGAGGGACGTCGTTTAACACAGACTGAACCACTTTGGGACACTCTTGTTGGAGAAATTCAAGTGCACTTTGAACATCGGAAGGCTCAAATAATTTGAGAACAGCAAGTGTGATATGAAGATTGACGGGGGAGATGAGTATGGATGGATCTATACCTTCGCAGAACGAAATTGATTGCTGGAAGTCTCTGACTTTACTATCTATGGTGGGTGAACTGATAGGAATCGACAGGAAATGGGTAGGACGAGCTCGTTTATATGCCTAAAGCAGAGAATTAGCTTGTGTATCATCATCATCTTTTGTTTTCTTAGCCTACCTTTTTCACCAGTTCGTCGATTGCTATTTTTGCTTCATCAATGGCAGTTGCCGAACCTTTAAGGGTGATAGCATCCGTGCGTCTCGAAACATTAATGCTGACACCTGTCATTCTTTTCAGCTCATTGATTGTATTGCCATGTTTGCCTAGTAAATGTGTTTCCAGTTCATGTAGCAAGTGTTTGCTATGTATTTTTCTTACCGATAATATAGCCATGAAATATCCTTTTCACCGGGTAAGTATAGGTAAAGCACTCCTCAACCGTTTGGATATCACCAATAGCAACTTCGGGCTGTTGTGATTCGGCAGAGGTGGTTGTGATAGAACGCGACGTATAAGTGGTGATGTTGGCGGTTACATTCTTCACATTAGCAACGGATGTCATGACAAAATGACGTCTGAGAAAGAGCATAATGGGCGGGAAAGCTGGGGAAAAAGGTGAAACAATGTCCTGGTCTATCAAAAAATTTGTGTGACAAGGATCAACTGCACAAACCAAATTGTTCGATGCAGTGCGACTTGCGAATAATCACATACTGTTTATTGAATAAATTTTGCGTCCATGCAAGGATAAAGTTTGCGCTAAAAGGGATATAAATATGCGTCATTAGTAAATGGATTATGTGGGAAATATATTTTACTTACCTCAACTTGGCCCTTCCGTGCACACAAAATTCATTCGAGCAGCGTAGAAAATACGTTCATGGTTAGTAAATGGAAGGATAGTTTGACATTTTTTTTTACTTACCCCCGAAGGGTAATCCTACCTAAAGGTAGGGGCCGGCCCCGCACCTGTGTCGGTGGGGGCGGCGAGAGAGAGACACGGCATCTGGGAATGGCCGGTTAGAGTGTAACGCACTGCAGAGGACTTGAAGCGATGCAACACCTGGCGAGGACTTGGAAGCAGAAAATAATGAATAACACTGTGCATAAACAGACAACATTTATTTCTTTTTCACTTACCGAGTGGAGTCCAGGGAGCTTACTCACACAACCAAGGTGGTTCGGGACAGAGGTCATGCAGGCTAAAGGATGCAGAAGAGAGACGTCAGTCATTCTGTATATATAATCAATGTGAAGTACATACCGGGGATGTTTTTGGAGAACAGAGCCAAGGAACAGAAAAGGTGTTGTCCCTTCGCGTTTATATTGCTCAGGTCACTGAAGCCAGAAATCACAGTCATGGATAAGAAAATCGATGGATGTCTTATAGATGACAACAATTCAGAGATAAGACAACAATTCTCCCAAGAGCAAACATGGACTCAGTCCGATAGAAGGTCTTGAACAGAATGGAACATCTGAAAGAGGAAATAAGCCCTCTTCATTCGTTTCTGTACGTCATTGATGATATCATATCCGTTTCTGTCAGTTATGGTATCAGAAGCTGTCAGGGCAATGGTACCCAATTCCTGTTCTGCTCAATTGTATTGCCTTATATTCCACTTTTATTTTCCCTGAATGTAGTTATGTTCTCTTTTTCTCCTATTATATCTTAAACTTTGCCCATTAGGCAATCACAAAAGATTGGATTGCCACGGAACGAACAGTTGTTATCTTGTCAGGGATAATGCACCCATCCGTACACCAGTCAAGGTTAAGCAATTGGTCGAAGAAAGAGGATACAAATGTCTCTACCTTTCTCCCTACTCTCCCTTTCTCAACCGAATAGAAGAGTTTTGGTCCAAAGTGAAGGCTGGGGTAAGAAGGGAGCCCTTACGAGTTGACGATAACCTTCAAGAGCGTATTGTTCAAGCAGCGTGAAAAATAAAGCGCTCAGACTGTCAAGAATGGATCAGAACACTCTGAGAGCTTTTTTGTTAGATGCAAAAATAGAGAACCACTTCTTTAAATATACTCGTCTTGCTGTGGTTTGAAATAAACTATCTCAGTAAATAGTGAACATAGACACGACTGTACGCAAAGAAGGGTAGTCTGACCGCAAATATTTCCATCCAATCATGCAAAAACTAATCCCAGTCCGCAAATAAAAGATAGAAACACGCAGACAAATAGGAAAAACACAGTAAATGCTTGTTTTATGTGGTGTTTATCTTGTAGACCTAGAGCAACAAGACAATATCCCTCAGGGGCTTGCTATTTCGTCTCTCTATAAGCTAACAGAATAGAAACGCATAGATATTTTATGAGGTATGACTAACTTGGTGTCATTTTGGCCAGCAAAGTGGCACCCAGGCTATATTAGGATAAAGCCATCCTACATGATGTTGGGATAAATCCTAGAAGGAAAATGAAGGAGAAGGATGGACTTGGTATGTGATAAATAAGAGCAATAGCAATGATTCATCCGGTGGTGACAACAGGGCAATATAGATAAAGCAACGGCATAAAGCTCGATAAGCGATCGGGGAGTAACTGCGTTTAGTAATAGCAGCAGGTTTGACGACATTTTAAGGGATTGACAGACATAAGCATTTGATAGCCTCGCTTTAATTCATCTGCATAAACGACAGGCTCCATGTTTTACAGGAGTGACGGAGCAAAAAGGATAAATTTGATGCGTGAGAAAAAATAACGGTGGGGGCCACCTCACCAAGACGTTCCTTTCGCCCGAACAATGTTTTTGCGGCAGTCTTTCCGGCAACAACTTCCTCGTCTGAGAAATATCCGTACAACAAGCTCCAAAGCATCTGTCCAGTCTTCAACGCAATCCTTCTACGACGATAAGATTGTTACGGTATAACGATTCATGTCAAAACAGAAAGAGAGAGACACAGCGTTATTCATTGCCAGTTTTCCCGTTAATCCTTTTAGTATGCTAATCGCCCGATTAAACCAGTAACATTAAAACAGCTTGTTCGCTTCGGCCAAGCACCTCTATCCAAAGACGGCTCGCAAGAATGTACGCATTACGCACGAACAGAGCTTCCTGTTCGTTTGGCAAGACGAGTCCGTGCATTCCAAGGCTTACCCTTCATTGTCGGTACCAATCCGTACATCAAACAAATCTATAAACTATACTACGACTCATTCGAAAGTCTCGAGCCATATTCGCGGATTCGCAACAATAGGGATGATGATATTGAATATGCGGAAAAGCTGCAGGATCTTGTTGCTCGCCATACAGATAATATCCCCACCTTAGCAAGAGGTGAGTGAACTTTATCACCTTTCTTTCACTCAACGATAACACTTCTTTTTCTTTTGAAAATATTTTCCTTCATTTTTTCTTTCAGGATTTCTTGAATGCAAACAGTATATGAACAAACAGGACATGGCTATGTTTTTGGACGATATGATACATGCCCGAATAGGTATTCGGCTTATTGCGGAACAAGCAATTGCTTTGATGCAACCTCCTGCAGCAGACGATGGATATATTGGGATTATTGACACGCGATTGAACCCTAGCAAACTGATCCGTCAATGTGCTGACTTTGTCGCGGAGCTCTGTGAATTCAACTACGGACAGAGCCCTCAAACCATCATCGATGGCCATGTTGACGCCACATTTACCTATGTCCCTGTTCATCTGGAATATATATTAACTGAACTTTTGAAAAATTCCCATCGTGCCACCATCGAGTTTGCTAAAAAGACAAACCGTCCTGATATCCCACCGATACAAATCACGATCAGCCATGGCGGAGAAGACATTGGCATTCGTATCCGCGACCAGGGAGGAGGAGTGGATGAACAGGATCTTAACAAGGTCTTTGAGTATTCGTACACAACCGTCTCAAAAGCAGCTGAGGATGAAGATGACCCTTCAAGTGTATTTCGAGGCATAGCTGAGATGGCAATGCAAAGTGGTGTGGGAGGACCACTAGCTGGATTAGGGTATAGTAAAAAAAAAAAAAAAAAGGCGGGGAAAGATAAAGTGGCACCCTGGTATTCATTTTAATCTTTCTAGTTTTGGTCTACCACTTGCGCGTATGTACGCCCGTTATTTCGGTGGCTCACTGACATTAGTATCTATGAACGGCTACGGCTGTGATATCTTCCTTAAGTTGAAACATATCGATCAATCGATGGCCGAATTAGAAATTTAAAGAAAAAAAACACTCACAGTAATAAAGAAACCCCGAGCATTTTGCATCGAAAGTCTTTTACGTATATTTTTGATTATGTTGAGGACACCTATTTTCTAACGATAGAAAACGCGCCATCACCAAAGTATTTCTCGTTTGCTTGCTTAGCACGAGCTGCTGCTGCTGTAGGATCAATAAGTTCGATTCCTTGTACGGGGGTAAATGACAGTGAAGACGCCAATCCAGACGCAGTGCCTGAAGTGTTGTACGATTTCTGTTTGGGTGCCTTGACTATAGTATATCATTTAATATCCCATCCTATGTTTTTTACCGATTTGAACTCTACCTTTATTTCTTGCGTCTGCCACAGAAGCCCGAATTCTTCCAGTTTGCTTAACAGCCATGCCAAGTCCTTCTGATTCATCACCAAATACCACTTCTTCCTCTGCTTCACCAAAGGCCATCGTGTTACGAGCTGCTCTCAGCTCTGTCATAGCATAAGCCTCCTTCATCTTTCTCACTCTATAAAGCACATGATTAGTACAACTGTCCGCTACCCGATACTCCTATCCTTACCGTCGACCACCTCTTCGCTTCTTCGGCCCTTCGTCTGGTACCGGTAGAGCCTTGATTACCTTTGTTGGTGGCGGCTCTTGCCATTTGTCGATTTCTTGATCGATGATCTCGCGCATTTTTTTACCTCTTTCACCTATGTTTTTCCACGTAAATTGTATGAAACGTTATATGGTATATTAACCTACCGTTAGGGAATGCTTTGGAGGCGTCACAGCGGGCTGCAAGAACGCATTTATTTGCTAATTTCTTGGCCAGTCGTTTGCGAAGATCGGGTGGGACGGAATACACCAGTTCGGAATGATATATATATCCAGTATGTCTTTCCATATGAGCTGTGGAAAAGCCTGTATTAGCCTTTCGGTTGTGACCTAGAACCTAATGAAAAGACTACATCAGTCGACGGATAAGTCCGGGTCACTGATCTGTAGTACCTGAACATTGCATGCAGGGATCTTGCAAAAAGCAGAAAGACCACCAGCAGCAGTGAGGAGCTTGGCCGCTGTTGAACTTCCAACGACATAAGAAAGATTTGGCGCAATGATCGTCATTCGAGACTCGACGTAACTCATGATCTAACAATCCCTTATATCAGTATCGCACAAGTGTTTGAATTTATATGCATGGTGCAAACCTTCTTGCGTGCCAAATCAAGTTCAAGTGCCATGTCACAGGCTTCTTCAGTTACTTTCCATTCTGTTGGCGTCAGTTCACGTCCTTCGGTCGTGGTGCCTGTCACAGTAATAACCATGATGGTAGCTGAAGGCAGAATAGGTCGCAAATCCACTTTTGTAATATCGCTTTCCATTCCAATGGCTTTGACCGTTCGTGCGTAGTCCAGTGGGTTTAGCACAAGCGATTCCAGTTCTGGGAATTTCGGTGCGTAATGATCACGAATAAACTAATGACAATATCAGGAAACTCAGTTATGATCAAGCAGGAAAGCTACCTTATGAACTGTCAGAATCTCATTATCAATATCGGCAGTAATACTGTTAGCTTGAATGATAAGCTTATATTCGTCACTTTGCTCGGCAGGTTCGGTTGTCGCATCGCCGTCTTTTGATTGGAATTGATCAATTTGCTGAAATGCGAAAGCAGAATGAGAACCTCTAGAAGTAGATAAGTTCACTTTGCAGGTACCTTGAGAATATTTTGTGTTTCTTCGCTGTAAAGAAGCTTTGCGACCTTTCTGATATCATTTCGATCGCTCTCTGGGATTTTTTGCAATCGATCTTCCTCATTGGCTCGAGTTTCCAGCTCATCTGTATCCATCATTTCGTTCTCGTCTACTTCATTTTCATCGTCGTGGATGGATCGTGTTTCATCGCCAGAGTCGAAGTCGAGATCAGCGGCAAGTTCATCAGCTAACGAAGACATTTTGGATCGATTGTATGCAAAATACGCTTGTGCTCCGCTTTCATACGAAATTGGGTAGGAAAATGACTGCGGTCACAAATCGGAGTCCGTGAGCGGATCCACCTTTTCCGTTGGCCTCGTATCGGCCACTGTTGATTTACGAAACATTGATACTGAATCTAAAAGAATCTGTACTGATTGATCATTCATAATATGGCATGATTTTGACTTGTTTATATTGTTATATTACGGGAATGCAGTCTCAGAATTTATGGCTCAACTGCTTCTAATACCTAACAATAATACTTATATATATTTGATTTAAATTCAACCCTACTAGCATGTCATATAGAGTTAACTGTGATTGCTTATCCCTCATATAACAAGTAAAAGAGAAGAAAGGTAAGAAAGGGTATTTTGCCACAGCGGCTTGCACACAGCTATCACCACTAGCAATGCTTGTTGCCAGTAAAACTGTCAATTGCTCCAGGTAAGCATTCAATACCCCGTTTTTCAATAGAAGGCCGGCATTCTTATATTTTTCATTGCTTTTCACATGCATAGTGTTCATGGCGGTCGTATTCAATACTGCTTTGCTTCCCAACTCTCCTAGCGACATCTGGTATTCCCCGCTGGTTATGAGGGGTTTGTGTTACCCAAAACCCAGGATTAGTCCCTGAGCTGAGCCAATCTTCGATTTCAAGTTCTCCTGCGCAATGGGTTGGGATTCTGTACATATCCTATGCGCAGCTCTCAGGTTCAAATAGTAAGATATCATTGGTGATGACAAACTACATGTTTGTTTATTTTATGGTAAGGCTGTTAATATATGTACATTATTAAAGAGTAAGCACTAGCCTGAAAGCACTGCCTGATAACAGTAGTTTCAACAACATTATACCAGCATCTGCATGGAAAGAAGCTATGCAAGTACAACTCTTTTCTTGTGGAATACACTTACGGAAAAGGGTCATGCCATAAAGAACTGGTGTGGCAGGGGACGATGACCTCAAGACAAAAACACAGTCCCATATCAATGCCCACAAAATTCTCCTACGGATTTTGTACTGCTGATTTTTCTTTCGACTTCCCCATGTCTTACTACGACGACAGAGACCGTGATCGTGATTACAGAAGAAGAGGCCTTCGCAGGCTTTATGTGGGTAAGTGATCTAAGCGGTTAGACCTTGGTTTGACAGCGGATTAACTTTTCTTACAGGCGGTATTAACCGCTATGTTCGTGAACGCGATCTGAAGGATCTTTTCTCCAGATGTGGCCGCATCAGGGATGTGGATCTTGTGGTATGCCTTACAGCAGCACCATAATCTGTTTTTAAAGTTTGCTTGCTACCCTGTAGTCCAATTTTGCTTTTGTGGAATTTGAAGTGAGTTATTCCTCTCTCTACCATAAGAACTATGACTCACGCGTGTTTTAGGACTCAAGAGGTATATTTCTTGGAATGTATTCATTCCATAACCTCCACATTTTTTACGTGTAGATGCTGAAGATGCCATCAGAAAATATGATGGATATCGCTTGGAAGGCGATAGCATTCAAGTCGAATATGCCAGAAAGGGAATGGCACCCTATCGCTCAGGCAGTGGTCCCGTGTCTGGCAGATGCTACAACTGTGGCGAAACTGGTCACATGTAAGAAATTTACCATAATTGCTCTGAATGAATTGCTAATATTTCGTTCTATTATTTGCTCTACAAAAGCGCACGAGAATGGTAAGATTAGTATTTTGATGTTTCGTGGAACGGGTATTTTCAACTTGATCACTATAGTCCCACTCCAAAGGGAAGAGGCGAGCGTGCCATGAGATTCGAAGAAAACCGTTGTTTGTAAGTTATAAACATAGATAATGTGCGTAGATTTCTTAATTGTTTGCTGGCGACAGTGAATGTGGTGAAGCTGGACACTTGGCCAGAGACTGCCCGTAAGTTCTTAATTTAATAGCTGCATAAGGATTAATTTGATTTTCCTTTTTTCTTTTGTTGCGCGCGATCTAGTGAACAAAGAGGTCCCCCCAGAAGACGCTCGCGATCGCGATCTCCCCGATCTCGCTCCCCCTCTCGTTCGCGTGGCCGTTCTCGTTCGCGTAGCCCTAGACGTGATACTCGACGCTCTTCGCGAGACAGGGAACGCAGTAGCCGTTATGACGAGGGTAATGACCGCAATGATAGATACAATGATAGACGTCGCAGCAGAGATGACAGACACTAAGCTGATGCAGCGTCGGAAATTTCATGTCAATCTCAGATGACTCGAAGGAAGTTTGACAAGCTTGCCAAGGCGGTTGATGTATTCGATTGGATACATTTAATTGGCCATCGTTCTTTGTAGTAATGTTTAAATTTATGAAAACTGAATATGAGAATGATTACGTATGGCGTTACTACGGAGAGATGCACGAGGTTGGCGAGCACTTGCGGCAGCAGAAAGGGTGTTTCAATCGCCGGCCGTGTGTTATCCTGTCTGATGGTGTTGTTCTGTTCATCTGGTGCAAGGTGACTATGGATCATTGGGGGTGTACAAACGACGTAGGAGTAGCTGGATACTGCAGACGAATAGATCAGTAATGGGTCCATTTTGAGGTTGTACTTGCCAAGAGAGCACATTAGTTTGGTGTCCTTCTCTATCGGTGTGAGGGCAGCAGTTTTTCCATTTGATGTTTTCCGATGAGGGCACTGTTCAACCTGGACCAGCATTCTTGATCATAATCCAAGAAGAACCATGAATGAACGCAATGCATCGACTGGTGTCCCTACCAAAAAAGCAAGAAAAATGCTGCATAAATACACTAGTTTATTTCTCCGTTAAAAGAGCAACCTCTTGCTAATACGAGAAACAACAAAAAGTTTGATTTGACTGCATCCCGTTGTTGAAACGAGAATATGTCCGGCTTTGTATAAAGATATTATTTCTTCGTTTGTAATGATCCTACGTTGATTCACGTTTGTAACAAACAAGACGGAGCATGTCAGCCAGTTATAAAATGACCTTGCGCATTTCACGGTGAAACATGGTTACATAAACGTCATTGTCCTTTCCGTGCTGAGGATTACCAAACTGGGAATTTCATCGAGTCGTCTTTTCTGCGACTTCAGCCCGATCGTACAGTGCCGTTGCCTTCCAATGAGCCATACATCAACACCTTGTCAGATAGAAAACGATCGGCCAGACGCTTCAGTTTTACACAAGAGACTGTGTGCTCGACGCCTGTTTATTGGCGACATCGTTATCGCCGAGGAAAATACGCCAAACATAAGCACTGATCAACTAGCTAATCAGGCGACAACTCCTACACGGACGCCATCACCGTAAATTCTTTTATTGTCTAGCCGAGTTTCACTTATATTGAATGATATGCTTCCTCTTCATAGAGAACCAGATACTCAACATAACGCCGAAAATGGGGACACCTCTTTAGAACAAACCCACTCCGCATCGCCGGGAAAACAGCCCTTTCTGTCTCCAGATAAACAAAAACAGCAAGCTTCTCCGCAAAGTCCTTCTGAAGAAAGTTTTGTCACAGCCCCATCTACTGTGCCAGAGGAATCTGGCAAAGAAGAGGGAAGCGACGAGGAAATAGATGTAGAACTCTTGATGAAGCGTCCATTGGGCATTGAGTCGATTTCCTCGAGAGCGTCCTCTTCGTCTTCTTCCACTCGAACTGTTCGACCAACAGAAAGCAAAGCCCATCATGATATCAACGGCAATGTGCAACCAACCAATATCCCATCCACTTCTGCCAATCGAGAGATTCCGCGTTTGAAAAAAAAGAAATCCCTTGCAAGAATTATGCGATCAAACACATTGCGCTGGCACAAGTCTGGCGCTGTTTTTGTCCCAACCCAGAGATCAACACCGCCTGTGGCCTATGGTTTGGACGAAGTAGTAAAGCGAGATATCCTGTTGTACACACGATCGCTAAGCAGCCATGGCGCCAATGAACCCACGCGATACAAAGCCTCGCATGAGGCGCGTCTTGGCTTATTCGAAAAGAAATGGAAACAGGTAGAATTGATTCTAACCCCTAGCCATTTGACTGTCTATTCTTCTTCGGTAAGTCGAGCATAGCTTAGTAAAAGCGTTTATATTTAACCAAATCGAACAAAGTCTCTCCGGTGGCCAAGAAAACGCATAGAGGAGCGGATTTCGTTTCAAGGATCGAATCGGAAACCCCGCCTGGAACTCATGTTACTGTCGTCTCTCGATTACACCTTCTGCCTGCGATACGCTGTGGATAAAGCCTTTGCTATCATTACATTTCGGGCGCGATCATTGACCTTATGCTGGGAATGGTATTTAGCCATATACAAGCTTCTGCCTGAGTCATGCAAACGACCCTGTCCACTCTGGTGCGAAGTTTACGTGCCTTTGATGGATGTACGAGTCTATTTACCCTTGGTCAATAAAAGGTCCGAACCACAGTATGGAATCACAATGGATCATGTCAAAGAGGCTGTGGTTGCGATGTTTGAAGAGGATCCTGAGTGGGCACAGGCTGCCGAATCGCAATTAGGGAAAACCGATCTGGATATGTGCTGGGTACATCAAGATCGGCTAGAATGGACTTATTGGAAACAAAGTATCAACGGCGGGAAAGTCAATCTCGCGATCTGTCCACAAAGCATTGAGCAGGTGAAGCAATCCTACTCTGTGTAACAACGCGCTGACAATCTTATGCAGACACATCAGCTTCAAATTCGTCGAGCTCAACACACACCTTACGATATTCGTCTTAAAGAGGATATGGTATTGGAGGTCAGCTATACTGAGATCATTCACGCTCAAAGTTAAATAAGATTGATTATGATAGGAACCTGCCCCGCTAGAAGGATTTCTTCGCAGAGTAACTGATTTCCAGGGACATTTCATCAAGTCGGGTCGGTTTATTCGACGAAGGTTTTATTTCGCCTCTTTTGAGCAATACCTCTTTTACATTTTACCCGCCAAGGTCTCACTCATCAAGCCGACGTACTATGTACCGGAAGACTTAGAGACGCCCTCAAGCACATGTCCCCATGCGATGATGATCAATGCCTATGGCCATGGTGATAGAAAAGCATCGGAAGAAATCCAACGCCGAATGGATTTACTTACCAACGCCAGCGGTATGATTGATCTCACAGATGTGGCCTTTGTGCGACGCTCCTTTATTTCAGAAGGATTTGGTCCGAGTGATAGCAGTAGTATCCGAGCCGACTCGATCACCCCTGTTTTTTCTGATCGACACGGAAGCCTTCGCCGGACAGGGACACTGGATAATATGGATAGATCCTACCTCGAGCTGGTGATGGAAAACGGATTGGTAATACAGTTCGAGGTAAATGCTTAATTCCTCCTCCTTCCTTGCTGACAGTATCTGATATTCCTTTTCTTTTTTCTTTTTTCTTTTTTCATGGAAGGCTTATTCAGCTGACAAGTGCACCATGTGGGTGGATCAATTATCCAAACTGATCGTCTATTGGAAAGCACATAAGGAAGCACAGCGTGACGCACATGCACAACATAACTTTGCAAACACCCTACAAGAAAATTTGCACTTGGCACACTCGGAAAACGAAGAAAGTACGCACAATAGCAAAGATCACAAAGTAGTGGCTGACACGCGTATCTGGAGTCGTTGCGTCTTTGAACAATGTCGAGATGTGATTGTAAGTTTGAACCCCTTTATTTCACTCTTTTCTCTGTTGCATGGGCTATTCCCAGATACAAAAAGAGACCGAAACTTACGCATTAATTTTACTCTTTGACTTACAGAAAACGGGTACCATGTATTTCCAACCAAAATCACGCGGCACATTTACCCAAAAAATATTTGTCTTGACAGCCAATGGATGGCTGTTGTATTTTGATACCTACCAACGATCCCCCGTGAGTTGCCAGCCGGTTCTGACGGCTGCCCATGCATACAAGGGCATGATCGATATTGCCGATGCATATGTTTACTCCGGCGAATTGGCCTTGCCAAAAGAACGACCGAATCGACCTCCTCGTCTCTTCAAAAGCGGATTAACGACAGCAGATAGCGATGAAGCTTGCATTTTCTCATTATGGAAACCAAAGGCACGACGATATTTCAGCCCAAAACGCAAACGACTTTCGGTCTATACGCACGATTACTCATCAAGCCCCTTCCGAGGTGACACATGGGTGTTCCTTGCAGAAAGTCGACAAGAAATGGAGGAATGGGTGTGGGCCGTCAATACAGTGATTGAGACGTTGGTACGGTCAAAGAACCAACAACCATCACAATGAAAAAACAAAGTATTTTGCTATAGTCATTTTTTCCCCTAACATTTAGTTACAAAAACAAAAACCCTCTCTATTCTGTACTATGATAAATTTACATCTATGTTTTTTTAATATAAGAATACAAAATGCAGTAGTTATTTTACGTTCACTCTTCTATAGGTGGCGCCTAGTTTCCCTCGTCTGTCGTCCTTTCCAGCCTTTGAGCATAGTTTGACCAATCTCTCTTTGGATGCTTCGTCTTCTAATTGGATACATTTCTGATAAACAGGTAAAAGGTGCTTTAATTTCGGTGGATGGGAAGCCCATACACCACCCCTTCCAAACTGCGTGGCAAGAAGAGAAACAGCTTGATTCGTCTCATTAGACCTAAAAGATAGCCGAAGAGACATCATGATGAGCGCCCAAGGTGAACATCCTCCTAAACTCTTTTTCTTTTCTTTTACCTTGCTAAGGTGTTGGCCATATGTTTGATCATGTTGCGCTGTTGCTCATCGGTCCATCCTTCCTTGATCTGTGCTACTAATCGTTTTGATTCTTGTGCTTTTATTTCGATCGCATCCGACGCCTGCGTCTGATATAGTGCTTCCCTCTGTTCCAAGAATTGTTGATAATCGTCCCATACCTTCCATGCGAGAGCACTGTCCTTTGTGTTGTAACAGAAGGTCAGCATATGGGAAAAGGTAAATGCGTTATGTTCTACGTTGTATTGCTCGAATACATCATGATAGATTTGCGCACAATTGCTTGTCTGCTGCTTTTGAGATATATGAACTAATAAATACGCTGTCATCACAGCTGTGTTCAATTGCTGTTCTTTTTGGCTTGCTAGATAATTGAAGATAGTAGTTGCTTCCTCCACGACTTTATGCCGTCGAGCGGGTGTATTCGCGGGGATCAACGAGTACGCCACAAGAGCACTGTCCGATTCTCCTGCTTCAGATTCGTCTGTTGTTGTAATCGCATGCTTGGATGGCGGATCGTAGCTGGCGTAACAATAGAACAAGTTGGTATATGTATGCAAATCAGGAGATATCAAGGACTCCTTCCCATGCGTTCGTTCATCTTCCAGCATACTTCGAAAGAGTTCTCTGGCTACAGGCAGCGCTTTCTTGCGTGCACAGGCAGCTAAGAGCGTATTGTACGTAATCCTGTCGGGTTGAAAGCCATAAAGCTCCTGCATCTGACGAAGCAAATTAAATGCCTCATCGAAATAATCCGGTCTTTTTGCACATGCGTTGATCAACACGTTAAAGGTCACGTCAGTAGGGAAAAGTCGGTTGCCCGTCATATCCTCAAACAAGTTCAATGCTCGCTCAACCTCTCCTCTCTGTACATCATCCAAGAAAGACGCATTTAGTGAACCATCACCTAACTAATGAATCAACGACACTCACCTTAGCACAAGCGTGGAGCATTAACGTGTAGGATACTTCATCTGGTTGGTGATAGGATAACCGCATCGTATCAAACAAATCCCAAGCTTTCTGGATTTTATTCGCCTTGAGACATCCACTGATAAGATTAGAAAAGATAGGCTATGGTAAACATGTTAAAACCTGTGTTTCTAAACACACGCTCTCTCCTCTTATACGTGCATGCATGTGGATTAAATACCTGAGATGGTATCAAATCGGACGACTTCATCTTTTCGAAAATGACAAGCGCATCGTCCAAGCGAGAACATTTTGTGAAGGCTTTGATCAAACAAGAATATGTATATACGTCTGGTGTCAGCTCGTATTCCCGCATGCGTTTATAGGTTGCAATGGTATTATCCAGATCCTTGGCATTAGCATAAGCATCCATTAAATGGTTGAAGCATCGTGCAGTAGGTTGATGCTCGTAATCCTTTTTAGCATGAAAAAAACGTTAGTATTTTCTCTTACTTCTCATTCTAAAACCATTTGTAGACTTACGATCATTAAGTTTAACGCATACTCTGCTTCCTTCGGTCGTTTAGCGATGGCCTAAGGTAAAAAACGATATGGATGATCAGCTGACGATGCACAACGGCAGAAATAGTCAAGTTACATTGATATAGATGAGTTGCTCGTAGTCGGCCACTGACAGATTTTCGGGTTTTGGTGGTTCCTCTGCTTGCTCTGTCATGGTTGTATTGGCTTCTGTTATGGGTGTCTCCGTCGAACCCGCCTCAATGGCCTTCATTGATTCAGGTAACTGTTGTTGCCGGAGCTCGCGGGTATCTAAAAATCGGACGCGAAGTTTTTCCAAATAGTCGCTACTGATCTTTGGTCGTGTCTTGGCTGCTACTGAAAGTTCACTATACACAGCGGCCACTTCCTCTTCTTCTAGTTTCCCTGCGTTGGCTAACTGCTCTTGCTTTATATCACACACGGACAGGTTCAGTAAAAAAGCTTTCAATGGGAATAAGGGTTATCGAGTTACCATTTTTTTCTTCGTATCTATTCGATGTTCTAGTTTTTGGATCTCTGCTAAAACCTTCTTCACTCTATCCTCCTGGTATGCTGATCTAATGCGATCGATCGATGAGTTCCTTTTTTCATTGTCTGACATATCTTTGCAACGCCTATATACTTGCCTAGTGGTAAAACATCGCCTTGCACTTCTCCAATGCTGATCATAGCGGCAGAATTGCGTCGCCTGTCTCAGCAATTTGACAGCCTGTGACATTGGACAACGGTACCTTTATATTACATGGATGTCCGGTCGCTTTTTTTTTCTTTTTTGACGGGCATTGGTGCCGTCACAATTTGAATCCCCGATGGAAGCATTTCGTTGCCATGGAAATCCGATGGTGAACTTGCCCTTCCCGCAACACGCACCATACGCCATTCAAGCTTTTATACTAATTTTTAACTTGTTATATTGAGTGCCAATTTATGTCTATACTCTACTACACAGCGCTAATAATACGAATGTTTTGGAGCAAACCCTATGACAGCACTAAACGAACTATGCTTTCACCACGCCCCACAGCCCAGGTGCGTGGAAGGCCAAAGTAGAACCAGCCGCTTCTTGCCTGACTGAAAAATACCGCTAACAGAGAGCAGAGCCCCCTTTGTCTTTGTATCTATCCGTTTTTAAACTGAAGAAAGATGATGACATGCTTCAATTTGACGACTTAAGAACCCACGAAGGACAAAGGGAGTTTATAGAGCATCCAGTTGGTTGCTCCTACATAGGAGCAGTGCAATAGCAAGACCCAGATCACCCAGGATAAGTTAATCTCTTTTGGTATGGTCTGTTCATGTGCGTAAAGGACTCATGGTCACACGTGAGATACAAGGAGAGGAACAATGCCCGCTTGTTCCGAACCAATGGTTTCTGTGACAGGAATCAATATGGTGCGATTTTAGTCACCGGAATCCTAAATAGAATAAGCCTTGTTAGATAGGCCCATTCTGTGGAGCATTCTTAGTTTCCCCACATGTGCCATTCGTTTGTATAACCTACTCTGCTGTTAATCCATGCATATGAATACTTTTTATCTCTCATCATCACTATCATGCTAATAACGAAGGCAAAAGTCGGTCTAGAAAAGATCGAGAAGGAAACGGAAAGAATCTTGTGTAGCAAAGCTTCACTTGTTCCGGGAAAACTACGAAGCTTCTTCTTCTACGCTAATAAAAGGCCAAGTTTAGGATTCGTTCGCATTGAAAAAAAAAATTGTTTTTCTTTCTTTTCTCTCACACGATGCCTTCTTCCCTTGACGTTTGCTGCAGTCTTAAACCTGTGGAGTCCGATTACCAGCCTATTGGTGTCATGGAACAGTTAGATGACCTACCGCTTTACGTGGTGGGACCAAAGGTAAATCCCAAATCCTCAATAAAGCATGACATGGGTATATTTTACATAAAAGTGGGAATTAACCCGAATCTATCAGGATGCAAAGAAAGCCATCTTGGTCATCTATGACATCATGGGCCTTCAGTAAGTTCCTGTTGCCACCCTCATTTCTTCACAAAGAGATTCACCAGTGCTTTTATGTTATTGAACAAAGTAATAATACAAAACAATTCTGTGATGTCTTGGCCGGTCAGGGTTACAAAGTAGTGATGCCTGATTTCTTCCGAGGGAAGCCTTGGGATATCAAGAATATCAGTGATAGAAAAGCGGTTGTTGCTTGGTTAAGTCGTGTGGGAACAATTGATAAGGTATCATGATTGGAACCCCCACGCAAAAGCAAATCCGGAGTTGGGACACTCATTTAACTTGTCTTCTGTAGGTGGCCCCCGAAATAGCTGGTGTGAGAGAATGGCTCAAAGGCCGAGGCGTCACTAGCGCTGGTATTGTCGGCTTTTGTTGGGGAGGAAAGGTAGAAAATTAATGAGTAATGGGAAACAAAAGCAAATAGTTGACTTATATTGTACATGACACAGATCGGTGTCCAAATTGCGGGAATTGACAGGTTCTTTGGCGGCTTTACAATGATCCATCCTGTCAACATCGATCCAAAAGACGCGGAAAAAGCACAAGCTCCCATTCTTGCACTACCCAGCAGAGATGAACCAGATATGGTAAGAACAACAATATTAACAGCAAAGAAACATGTTGCTTTCTGGCACAACAATGCCTCATTCATGCAATATACCGAAAATAGACAGCGTTCATGGAAGTTCTGAAGAACAAACCTTTTGCTGCTCAGTGCAAACATCATCGCTTTGACGGTAAGTGCTTATTTTCTTTTTGGCAAAATATTACAGGACCATTGCTTACAGATGGTTATGGGTTATGGTACACAATTAGACATGCACCATGGCTTTGCTGCTGCACGCGGCAACTGGTCGAATGAATTAAACAGAAAGCGAGCCACAGAGGCAATCCAATTAACTGTGGACTTCTTTAACCAGGTGCTCAATAAGAGCAACTTGTAAAAGCCAACCAAAAGAAATAAAAATATCATACGATACTGAATTGTTTTGTCCATTGTTTGGGAGAGAGACGTAATAAGCAGAGTTTGTAAACACAAATAGTTGCCATTGGATGCTTGGATATTGAAAGAGGGTAAATTCGAGGAAGGAGATGCAACAAGCAGCATGCCTGCTAGGATCTGTAGCATGTTTTTTGCATGGAAAAGGCGTGTTGTCAGTGATAATACCAAGAATAAGCAAAACATGATTGCTATACTTGTTAATGCGGCCGATATGATCTTGGCATGGGCAGGAATTGTCAAAGCACGTCAGTTAAATCGAAACACCTTTATCCTTTGCAAAACAACTCAACATGGATGATACTGAAAGTGAAAGTGAATGAAACATGGTTCATAAGCCCTTCAAAGGTAGAAACGGATGGCTTTCTTTTTGGGTCTTTTAACAGTCTTTCGACTTTCAATTAAGAACCTAAAGCCTGGCTATGCTTGCCTAACTCTTTATTTTGTTGTACTTTGAACCGGAGAACCTGTAAACTACATGTGCATGGTTTGTACTTGTCTTTTAGTGAGCCTTGGCGTCATTGGAACCGGTAGAAAACAGCTTCTTGAAAGGTCCCTGGTCATGCATTCTCTGTTTTGTTGTACCTGTTTTAAGCTAGCTAGCTATACCATACCATTCTCCTTACAGTTATAGGTATTTTGCCAGGAAACAAGAAGACAAAAGGTATAAATAGCGCGCACATCCTATGCTGTCAACAAATTGTTTTTCTAAAAGACACCATTATGCGTTTCTTTGTTACTACTATCTCAACTGCTGTGTGCCTTATGACGACTGTTGGCGCTTATCCAGCGTATGAATCTATTCGGGCTCTTTACAACCCCGCTGCCGGTTATAAAGCCGACTTAAACAAGGGTTACAGCTTGTTATCCAAGCGTGATCAAGAGAATCCGTATTCTGGTGGCACAGGTGATCTCTCTAACTCTTTGGTAAAATACGACAATGATGGTGATGGCAAGGATGGAAAAAAAGACGATAAAGACAAGAAGGACGATAAAAACGGAAAAGATGATAAAGACGAGAACGATGACAAGGACGAGAAGGATAATAAGGCTAAGAAGGATAGTAAGGATGATAAGGATAGGAAAGACAATCACGGCAATGATCACCATGATCATGATGATGATAATCGCGAAGACGACCATGATGATCGAAGCCACAGATATCGTCGAAAGGATCGATACCACAGAGATGATAAAGACTATCATGACAACGACTACAACTATCACAAAGATAGATACCATGATCATGGCTATTATTACGGCAAAGGAGGATATGGCAGAATGGATCGTTATGGCGATGATCATCATAGCAAGAAAGCTGCTTATGGACACTATGGTGATAACGATGGCAAATACTATGATGATCACGATGGCCGATATTATAAAGACGGGCACTACTACGGCGATGGCCATTATAAATATGGATACGGCAAAGATGGACATTACAATATTGGAAATTATAACAAGGACGACCATTATAACGGCTACAAGTCTCTGGGCTATGGTCATGGCTATGACAAAGGACGAGGTTACGGTAACCGCTACTATGGGTCTGGTGTAGGCTACAAGTATGGCAAAGGCTATGGTCACTATTTTGGTGATGATGACGCCTACTATTACGGCGAAAAAGGCGACTATAGTACCTCAAGGTAACGTTACTCGCCCCTTGTGTTTCTCTTCCTCATTGCTATCTATCACTAACGCATGAAATTCAGTGAAAAAGGAAAAGTCTACAAATCCGGCGCCATGTCCGATGTGGATTAATCAGAGAAATAAAAAGGAAGAATATCAGGAACGTTGTAGTAAGGCCATTTTTTGCGTAACAAATAAAGAAAAAATCTGATAAGGTCGAAAGCAAAAATCTTTCTACTGTCAAAAAACTTTAACAGATGCAGGGTCCTCCGTAAAACATTCTTGTATACATCTTCAGGTCGCTTAAAAATTCAAATCGATTATTTTAAATCACTAGTTCTTATCCCTTGAATTGATTGCAGCAGGTCACATATCTCTTTATAGTCGCCTCCTGCAGTAGAAAGACTGCTTCTATCCTATCAAGAGAAAAATATCTCAGCCTTATTAGCTCAATTGCATATTTATTGTAGGACAAGTGTTTGTATGTTTCATCCAGAGTGGTTCTCCGATTAATTGATGATGAAACAGTTCTGCTATAGAGTTAGAAAAAAGGGGAAAAAAAGTTATAGAAACAAAAAGAATTAGCCGGGACCAACTAGTGGCTACGCTAGAGGATAAAGAGAGAAAAAAAGGAAGAATAGAACAGAGATAGAAGGAAAAGAGAAAATCATATACAAGAATAGAATATTTACAACAGTAGAAAGACAAATAAAGGGGAGAAGGAAAGCGCCGTAACTACCTAACCGCGACGGATTCTGTTCCTGTCACTGTCATATCCAGTGGCGTTTCCACCCAAGCACTGGCGTCCACCTGGGATACCGGATGATGGACATAGGCGATGGATCGCGTAGTTGTTTCTTCTTCTTCTCCCTTAGGATTCTTCAAGGCGCCCATCCAGCATCGTGTGGAGCAGAATCTAACCCGACTGACAACGGCGGGATGGCCTTTGTAACCCTTGACTTGAACAGACGAAACCCATTCGTTGACGAAATTTTGTTGACAAGTAGGACAGACTTGGCATTTGCGAGAAAGATCCTCGGCTAAATGAAGAGGCAGGATATGAAGAGGGACAGAGAGATTGTTACGCAGGATGGATCGGGTGGCCAGCTCGCGCAGCGAGTGGACCAGATTGGTAGAAGAGGACAAAGGAAAAGGGTCTTCGGCGAGGAGAGTATGCGTTATTGTTGTGGTGCTGCTGCTGGTGCTATCTTGTCGTCTGGGACTGATGGTGCCTGCAATACTGGGTGTACCAGGACGGGATCCATGGATATTTAGTTGCTGTGCATGATAGGAAAGTTGACGATCAAACATTGCATCGTCATCCGCGTCGTCGTGATGATGATGATGATGAGGGTGAGGGTGAGGGTGAGGGTGAGGGTGAGGATGGTTAAAAGGCGAAGGGGGCGATGGTAAGGCGGATGGCGCGGCAAAGGAAGTGGATGAACTTGAGGAAGCCTCTATACGGGGACTCTCGCAACCCATACCGTGGGGGCCACATCGATCCCGATTCCACTCGGGAATAGGTCTCTGTATGGCGCACCTTGTCATCTGATGCAAAATCCGTGCGTAAGCATCACTTGTCCCAAGGTCACAATGACCCGGTCGAGTCAACGGATTTCCAGTAATCAGTAAAGTGGTGTGCATACGGTCGAGAATCCCCTGCGGCAAGATGCACAGTAGATTCTCACTCATATCAAACAATTCCAGTCGCCGTAGCTGGACAAGATCGGCCGGAAGCGTTGTTAAATGGTTCTTGGAGATATTGAGCGTTTTTAAATTCCTGCATTGGGCGATGGACTTGGGAATTGCATCGAGTTGATTGCTCGACACATTCAGATGTTTCAAGGTGGGGATATGCATATTAGTAGGCAGACTCCGCAGGCGATTGTGCGACACATCGAGTTCTTCCAGAGAGGCCATGTCGGCGATTTCATCCGGTAGGCTTGCCAGCAAGTTGCCACCGTAGACCGATCCTAGCTGAAAATGACGCATCCGATGCCACAGGCCAATATTCTTTGTAATAGACTCAATAACGTTGGCGGCCACGCGCAAGGTCACCAGATTGGGCAGCCGTATTGGCATTTCTTCTGGAATGGCTTGTATCCGGTTCTGAGAGACCATGAGTACCTCCAAGTTGATTAGATGGTAGATCTGTGGAGGGACCGTTGTCAGAAGGTTAAAGGATAGATTGAGTATTTTCAAGTGAATGAGGGATTGGATGCTCTCCGGTAAAGCGGTCAATCGATTACGAGAAACATCCAACTCGACCAGGTCTTGATATTGTGGCCTTGTTTGCAAAAAGGGAGCCAATGGTGGAAGCACTGGTTCCAGGTCTTTGGCCAATTGATCCACTTCTAAATCTCGTCTTCGCAGCATCAAGAGGCCACCTTGGCGTACTTCCTTGCGAACATGCTTGGATCTTATACGAACTTGGCCATGGTCTTTTGATTTTTTTCGCCTTGGTTTGGCTACGACGTGATGACCAAGTGGAGCCAAAGCTGGATCGTCAATGCATGACTCAATGTCAACGAGCAGTTTGTTTTGCGATGGAAGGAAAGAACAACTTGGGGGTTGCTGTTCTGGAGGGAGTACACCAGTCAGTGTTTTGCCACCCAGGAGGCATGGTATTACTGATGGCATTGGGAATGGGAATGAGTACAAATGGGTGGGGTAAAAGGGAAAAGCAGAGGTTCGCTCTTATGTGGCTAGTCCCAATGATGTTAAAAAAAATCTGATAAACCGACAGCGTTGTGCAAGGGCTCCGTCTTTAAGTGACTGAGTTTTTTTATTTTATCAGATCTCTGATTTCCAACTCCGTCTGCACTCCGGTCGTGTGCTCACCAGACCCCCTGTTCCGAAAAGAACCTGATCATCATATGATGGACTGGATGATAATGAGAGAAGCAATAGCATACATTTAATGGTTGTGTGTCTATATATTAGAGAACCATTTCATAATGCAAGTGTATTTTTAAGGGGGGACAACGCAACCCACGACTTACCCTATCTGATCTGGCTGCTTTCGGATGTGGGGGGACGGGTTCGCATGCACTCCAAAGTACGTTTAATCGTACAGTTATAACTTAAATACAAAGCTACTTTGTCTCCTACTTTCTTTATATTATTTTATTTATTTGATTGAAGTAATTATTGTGGGGATGTACTTTGTCGTGTAGCACAACACGCCGGCACTTATTTTATTTCTTGTTAAAGGATGGGGTTGTTGTCCGGTACCGGGAACCGACTTATGAACGACAACATATAAAACAGTGTTCCCGATAATTGTAGGCAGTAGTTGAATGAGGGCACATGCATAGTTTGTTTTAAGTTGACCTCCAGTAGAGTTTGACATCTAAAAGGGCTTATCTGCCTTGATGAGGCAAAAGTCAAAAAGAAAAAGTAGTAAGCATTGCCGGTAGGTTCAGCGCGGGGATTAAACAGCTCAGCCTGTTGCTAACTTTTGCCTACATGAAACGGGTTAGTGTGAGTGAGCTATATGTCTGGAAAAAGAAATTTTGTGTTCAGGATTCTATAGGCTGTGCAAAGAGTACTCGAATATTCTACTTCCACAATATGTTACTGAGCCAATCATTGGTGAGTCACCGTATCTCGATCATATTCAATCACAGAAGGAAGATGTCGTACAGAGGCACCAGTGCAACCCTTTGTTTGGGTGCCACTCTCCAGAGAAAGTTGGCGAAAGTAGGAATAGCCTTATCTCACGAATCCAAACGTACACACGCCACTCAGTTAGAAAAAGACATCCCACGCATAAAGTGTTTCATCTTGTCTGTCAACAATCAAAGCCGTCTTAAGCCATATCCATCCTTGCATCATTCATACCCTCCATGGATCAAGCATCGTTCATTGACACGCGACAAACGATCTCTCTTTGTTTTACATGATCATTCGGTTTTACCAAGGTTTCTGTCTCTTAATAGTGTCAATTCCATGATCAGCATAGGATACGCATTTGTCTACTATGTCCCATACACGCACGGTGCACATACACGTGATACGAAAGGAACCATATCAAAAATAGCAGGAATGGAGCCACACTTTTGAAAAGTGTTTCCTTCTTCTCCTACAAATTCAAACTGCATATCTTTGCAGAGCAGTTCTCGTTTCTTTGCTTCGACGATGAAAAAGTTTTTGGAACGACAAAAACTAGTTGTACAAATTGTATTGAATGAACAAAAATATTACTTCCCCGGTGACCATGTCCTCGGTAGAATCGTCTTGGTGGCATCCAAATCAACTAAACTGAAAGGCATTCGTCTTGTTTGGACTGGCACTGTCAGGATCTACTTGAGCTCGAACAAGCAAGACGAACATGTCTTATTCAAAGAAGCATGCCAGGTCCCAGGTAGCAATGAGGTACCGGAACCAGAACCATACCCGCGACCGCGATCTCGACAACCTGCATCCATCAGCGCCCATTTCGGCCCACTTAAGCCACCCACCCATGGAAACGACGGTATTATGATACTTGAAGCCAATCAACAATACGAATTCCCCTTTGATGCGGTTTTGCCGACAGATACTTCCTTACCAAGCTGCACTGAGGTAACAATGATGGCCATACGTACGTTCACCCCCCTGATTAGTGACCCTACATTTTCCCACTTAGAGCGAAAGTAGCGTGGGAGGAATTATTCAATATACCATCCAAGCCTTCTTGGATCGACCTGGGCCTGATTTCTCAGCAACCAAAGCACAGATCAATGTTCCTGTTTTGGAACGCATTCATGTTCAGAATCCACAACTTCAAGAACCACAGTTTGACCAAATAGCTTGCCCTGTTCCTCTCTCGACAATCAGCAATGGTGCTATTAGTAATCAGGCGGTGATGAAAGTGTCCATCCCAAAGACAGGATACACGCGGAGTAAGCAATTCCTTTTCCCGCCAGATGGATTATTGAAGGTCGTCTGATAAACTTTGTTTTTTTTTTTCAAAAACGATATTTATAGATGAATCGATACCAGTTACCGTGGACATAACGCATGTGCAACCTTATAAAAGACCTCAGGGTATCTCTATTGCTTTAACTCGTGTCTGTACTATCATTTGCAGAGAAAGGTAATGGAGAAGAAAAAAAAAGTGAAAAGGGGTTTCAGTGAATGGAGGGAAAGATAGAAACATTTCGGGGTCATAGTGACTGATTCACAGATCAGGTCATATGAACTTGCAGATGCGATCGTTCATCATATCAAGGCGGATGTCGATCTGACGAATGAACCGTTAAGGCAAACCATCTCGCGGTCGCTTTTGATACCAAAAATAGCGTTGCCTACGGTGAGCTATAATGCGCGACTCATGTTAGTTGACTACAAGATCGTCGTCAAGGCACAACTTCAAGACGTTGCGGGGAACGAACCAAGCCCTGTCGACCATGTCACATTATCATGCATGAAAGCTGAAATTCCGGTAGTGATTGGTACCTTACCAATAGGATCTGACCTGCCACCGGACGTGCTAGATCCCAAGTTTGTCAAGAGTGTGGAGCATGTGAGACTACAACAGCAGAGGCGAACAGATAGTATCAGAGCCAAAGGAACGATCAACTTGTTCCGAAACAGCGTCTCCTCGCACGAACACAGAGCGTCCGTTATCGATTTTAATCAGTTGGCTCAACGACCAGCCAGATCATCTTCACTACGTCCGCGTTTATCATCCATTCGGCTATCATTGGGTCCACCCTTTGAGTTTCCACAAGAAGAAGGGTTAACGAATAATTATAGCGGCATTTCTACCAACGATGCCGGTTCGGTGGATACGAGTAAAATCTATCTTGAGGATGGAACCAACAAGTTTGAAGTGAACTCTTCTATTGCCAGCGCACCACAAGAAAATGAGTCAGTGATTGCCTGTGCTGATGATGAATCACATGAAAGGATAGAAGAAGATGTAGTGAGAGAAGAGTCACTGAAAGAAGAACCACTGAGAGAAGAGTCACTGAGAGAAGAGCCACTGAAAGAAGAGCCAGCGGTAGAAGCAGAAGATCAGGTGGAAGAGGCAGAAGAATTGCTGGAATCGGAAGAGGCGACACTAGCGAGCGAAGAGATATACCAAGAGGCGGAAGAAGAACCTCAGGATACCAATCCAGTAGTAGCTGAAGAGGAGGAAATCGCAGGCGATGGTGATGTGGAGGAAGATGCTACGGAGGAGCAGGGTTCTACGACTTATTTCTGCATATTTCCTTCTTCTGACGAAGAGGAGGAGATAGCAAAGCAACGTCAATTGCAGAAGGATACTAAACCTCAGATGGCAAGGCCACGAGAGGCTAATCTAAAGGCTGATAAACCTCATATTGAGAAGCCACATGCTCCATCTACGCGCTCAATACGTACTCCTCCAGCTATTCCATCATGGCAACGTGAGGACGTGTATTCGAAATTGGATGAGATCTCGGAAAGCGACACTGATACTTCTGATTCTTCGGAACAGGATCTGCTAAGCCTTGCAGCGCGTCGTGAGCGTCGATTGGAAAGAAAAGCACAAGCTAGACATTAATCCTCTTTTCCTAATTTCTTATTTAATGCGTTTTTCCATTTTATTAGAGAGCTTATTTTCTTCTAGAACAATTCTGTTTATATTATCTTCATGGACCCTTTTCTCACCCTCCTTTACCATTTGTGGACCATCCTTTTTCCCCTCTTCGGTTTGCGCTTATTTTCAATTTCCGCAAACACACAAATGTGGGGAAGCAACATGCTTTAACTTAAGTTTCCTCGTTTCTCTCTGGTTTATCCAAAAAAGCTTCTTTTCTCATGTCACAATCATCAACACATTGCGATCAGGGCATCAAAAGAAAGAAGAAGAAAGTCACCCTAGGTAATTCGAAAGGCTTCGAATCTCATGTCCTGAATCCCGGATCCTCACTGGCTTCGTGTAGCCTGTGTCTTCTGTAGACGTTCGCATATGACCTGTGACGAAGGTTTTTATTTTATTTTGTTTTGGGCTTATTAAGGATGATGAAGCCCTAAGACGAAATAGTTGCCTTTTTCCTAACTTTGAGAGTTTAATAAGGTCGACCCTGCCAACGGTGTTTGAAACGAAGTATTGGTCATATGTGCCATGATGAACCTCGACAGAATACGAGGAAAAAGATGCGATCGGAGAACCCAAGCTCGGCATGGGGTAAGCACAAAGCCCATTTCTGTTTTTTTGGGGTGGGAAATAAGGCAAAAGGTGTTCATGCTGCGTGGGAATTAAAGCAAGTTTCCCTTTCTTTTTCTTATTGCAGAAAATAACACCTCCACACTCTCCCTCACATATACCAGCGAGTCAACAGATAATGAAGCGGATGCACTCAAGTAAGAAAGGCAAACACGTAGAGAATTGGCAACTCATGACCACTATGTATACACACAAGTGATTTCCTCAGTGATCTGTCAAGTCCAAATCCTGATCAAGAACAAGATAAATTTTACCTAACAGCAGCTGATCCAGCAGACGGCAAGGTAGAAGACCGTCTAAACGAGGTGATTAATGCCAAATACGAAGCCGGCTATTTAAAGCCTTACAATTATGTCAATGGCTATGCAAGGCTACAGCGCTACATGGACAAATTGTAATGGATCCTGCATTAAGAAATTAACGTACTTCTTACGACTACTAACGTTTGGATCTTAGTATGACCCCTCGCAGCCGACAACGTATTCTCAATGTCATGGGCAGCTTCCGACCTACATTCAGGGAGGTTGCACAAGCTTTGACAGATATTGATTTGATCTTAGTAGAAGAGGCCTTTGAGCGATTATTGCTAGTAAGAGGACAACCTTGCCCTTTGTCATTAGAAAAGAATTGCTAATTTTTTTTTATTTATGCCTAGGACTACGACCGTATGTTTAGCGCAATGGCCGTACCGGCATGTTTATGGCGTCGTACGGGAGAGATCTACAAGGGAAACAAGGAGTTTGCCTCTTTAATTGATGTATCAGTAGATAAATTGCGCAACGTGAGTGTATTACCTTTTTCAAAAACGTGTTCGGGAGCAATGAAATGGATGATGAAAGTTTGTAGGGAAAGCTGTGCATTTATGAAATCATGACGGAAGAATCCACTGTCAATTATTGGGAGGTAAGAAGAAGAAAAAGGAAAACTGGATCATGGTTAAAAGGATTCGTGTCTTTAGAAATATGGCACCATTGCTTTTGATTCTCAACAAAAGGCGGTCTTGACCTCTTGCTTACTAAGACATCAGACGAAAACCAAGACGTTACCTTGTTGTTTCTCTTTTACTATAAGAAGAGATAAATTCAATATGTAATTATCTTTATTCCTTTTTCCGTATTTGCAAGAAACTAATCGTGTTCGTTGTTGTGTAGACCGGTAAGGGAAGAGAAAAAGCTACGGTTTTGTTTACTCTGTTTTTTTTTCTTTATTCCAATGCTCTTTTTCTTTTTGACGTTTCCGTAGACGCTAATCGTTGGCAACTTTTTACCGATCGATGTCCAAACATAAAGACCCAAATCAATCCAAAACAGAAAAGAAAAAAAAAAAGATCGCAAACCCTCCTCCCATTTTGAGAACCATTCAGTCCAGCACTTCTCCCATCCCTGTCAGCAAGGCGGCGAGACCCCAAGCACCGGCGTCTGGAAGAGCTGCCTTTTCCACCTCTTGATCGGATACGTAAGAGGTGCGACCTAATTTGGCCTTCATGTGACGCGTTGATTCAGCACCTGCCTTAGCAGCTGCAACTGCATCGGCTACGCTTGCATTCTTGTCTGACAATACGTTCACGAACGGAATCAAAGTATCCATCATCGTACGATCTCCAGTGGAGGCCGATGTATAGGCTTGAAGTGATTTGAGTGCATGTTCAGAAGCTGTGTGAAACGACATATACATTGTTTTTAATGAAGAAACCTTGTCTCTCTGGTCCCTCTCTTTCTTTCTTCGATCACTCTGTCCTACCTCGTGTCCATTCTTGGCGTGACACAAATTCGGCTGAGCTGTGGGTCAGACCAGCAGCCAATGCATTTAAGAAAATGCAATAGATAGCCGAAGATGTTCCTCCCACTGAATTTTCAATGGTATCGGCTAGCATAAGTATCGTTTCAGATGCTGAGTGGAGTGGAAATTCAGCAATCTTATCAAGAATAGCTAAATGAATACTTCTTTTCAGTCCCGAAAAAGAAACAATTAAGGAAGAAAGAAAATGGCGGGAAATGCTTATTATTATAATATCCCAAATTTTACCTTGAGCGCCGGTTTTTAATGTTTGTCCGCAATCACCATCGCCCAATACTGTGTCAAAATGGGTAATCTCAGGTTCCGCTTTGATAACGGCTAAAGCAGCTTGACGGATAGCGGATGCAAATAAATCTGTGTCGGCCACTAGAAGATTGGAAAGGAGATTATGAGCTATTTTACTCGATGCTGCATTGCTTTTTGCTTTACCCCTGCTGTGACCCGCTTGCGTGGTTGTTTCGGTCGGATGTTTCTCTGTTCTTGATTCTTCTTCTTCTTTTTCTTTGGATGAACTGATGGTTGTTGAGAAGGAACGGGCTGCCGCCAAAGGCCAACCCGCGACATGAACTGGGTAATCCAATAAACAAAGTGTTTCATCCATATTCTCCGCCAAGGTAAGCAGCGTCAATGAAATACCCGGCATATTCAGGCTTGTTACAAAAGGACCAGCCAGGACACGTTTGATTTCAAGATGTTTTAGTTTGTGGATGGCTTCGACGGCTTCCTTGACGGCGACATTGAATTCAATCATTGGTGTACCTCCATAGTTATTGACGAGCAGGACCACCGGTGTGACGCTGCCTTCTTCCGTTGGCAAGTGCAAGTAACTCCGATCGGTGTCTTCTTGGTCCACGAGGATGTCGATGATTTGTTGGACCAAGGGTTTGACCGGCATCATCTTGACCTTGCGTACGCCAGGTTCACCATGGATACCCAGCCCAAGTTCGATTTCATCCGGTCCAAGTTGAGGATAACTAGATGAACCCGGAACATGACAATGATCCAGCGCCATACCCAGGGTAGCACACTGTTTCATGACGTTCTCGCCAACACGACGAACGTCATCTAAAGTAGCCCTAAACAAGAGGAAGTCATTGCATTTTTTATATTCTCCGTTCCCTTCCCCCCTCTGTATCTCTGTTTCTCTTTTCTCTAATATTACCCCTGGGCGGCCTTGGCGCCTGCCAGCTTGACGACCAAGGCAGTACCGGCCATGCCACGTCGACCTACTTTGTCCCCTTTGGTTCGACCGACAGCCACATCGTCTCCTACAATGATCATAGCGACTTTGATACCACGGGCTTTGGCGCGTTCGACAGCCAAACCAAAGTTGAGTGCATCCCCTGTGTAATTCTTCACAATGACAAGGGTGCCATGAGGCGATTGAACGCGTTCGATCGCAGCCAGAACTTGACTTGCGGATGGCGATGCAAAGACATGACCACAGACAGCGGCTGTCAGCATACCCTCGCCCACAAAGCCGGCCCAAGCCGGTTCATGACCTGAACCACCCCCTGCCACCAAAGTGACTTGGTTGGCTCGAAGGGTATCCACATCGGTTGCATAAACCACCTTTTCCTCTTGGATCCACCTGAGATGTGGATGTGCATAGCATAAACCTTGTAAGCTTTCACTCACAAGCTGCGGATAGGGAAAAACAATGAATGACCCATCCTTATGTTATCTCTTTTCTCTCTCTTTCTCTCTCTCTCTCTCTTTGTTTGTTTGATCCTCAAAACTTCTCCAATTTACCGTTTCAGGTTCATTCAGCAAATGTTTCGCTACAATTCATACATCGGGATAAAGAAACAAGAAACCATCAGGATAACCATCCTTTTCTTTCCAAGATAGCCATTTACCTGTATTGTTTTTGTTGTTACTGCTCATTGTATAAGAACCATATAAAAAAGGAAGAAAAAAAGAGAATACACGAAAAAAACGATAGTTTGGTATCACAAAGGGAGAAAAAAGTCCCTTCTCATTGATGGGAATAATTCAAGTCACGTACGCTATAATGAAATCTGATTTTCTTCTTTTAAAGACGGACTGAAGAAGTAACGTTGGACATTATGATCTTTTTGTCCTTTGAAAGCAACTTGGGAATTCTTATTAAACGGAGTAGAAAAAGGTTTTTCTTTCTGCTCCTAACATGGAACTACTTCAAGTCAATCTCTCCTGGGAGGCATGTACCTCAACAAGGACTATTTTAACGCAACAGACATTTACTGAGGTTGGTTGACCAAGATATTAATGGTCATGCCTATCGCGAGAGAATAAGGTTAAAATGCATTTAAAAACTTACCGCGCTGCACTTTGTGGTTTCATCTTTGTTTTGAAGTTGGCATACAACACCTTTTTTCCAAACTTAGATGTCCATAAAATGACATTGGACGCAAATGGGTTTGGAAGCTGCACATGCGGCAGGAAAGCCGCAAGTCATATGAAATGCGATCTATTCAAATTTTATGCGGCCGATGAGACCTTTTTTGTTCCACAGACGTTTGAAGCGGTACGGTAATCTGAAACTATCGTAACTGTTACTTTATTCAGTCAGCGCGTAGATTTGAATATGGACGTGTTGTCGGATCGTCAGTCGCTTCGTTGCTAGCACAGCAGACTAAATTGTATTGATACTTGATGGCAGCGGGTGCATAATTGGCGCAATTGATCGATCTGGTCATAGGTCGTAATGGAAGCAACGCAAGATCTTCGTATGGGCTCAGCAACTGCTTTCCAGGCAAATAAGCATTTATAGAAATGGTTGCAATTTGTTGGCCTGGCATCATCGTCTAGCAAAAATTGACAGGCTGTCTGGAAACAAAGCTCTGCGGGTCCATCGCTGTATCCAGGCGAAGACTTGAAGTGATCAGTAGGTTAAACTTTTTTTTATGACCAACAATCAGTCTCATATCATCAGGAATCTGCGAAAGTTATAGGATATATTTCGTATCTTTAGCAGAAAGAGATGTAGCTGTCGATAACCTCATGTTTTGTTTGGAACGACTCTCTGTGAGTATCAATGATCCTCCTTCGGCCCATATACTTCTGTGAATTTGATGAGGAGAGCTTGCCACTTGGTAGATCCAAATAAGGCGGACTCTGCCAAGGCGCGACTGTCAAGCATACTAAATCATGGTGTCATCTCCTCAGTTATTTCATATAGCTGCTATTCAGCATACATCTGCAAACGGGATGGGCGACAAGCAAAGTACTCAATACGAAGGCCCAATGACATGCTGAGATTCGCTTTCCTCTCTATCAATGTACGTTTTGACGGTATCAATGCGAACAATTTCATACTGACACCATTGAAAGCGCGCCAGATTGTTCTCGTACAAGTTCGGTATCACAAAGGGAGAATAGTCACGTATGGAATACTAAAGTGCACAGTAAGTGCAGCGTTAATTGGGAGCTATTGCATCAGTGGGGATCATGTGGGAAAACCCATGTTTCAACTTGAGGTGTCCTCAACTCATATTAAAGGAAATGTAATAGAGGCTCTTTTCATCGAAAAGTAACGTCTAACTATAAGCAACCCGGTTCTTTTTGCTGCGTTTGGCATGATAGAAAGAAAGAAAGAGAGAGAGAGAGAGAAAAAATTCTTTGATGGTGTACTACTTTGGATGATCGGTAAAATATTTAAGACAGCACGGTCGGGTTTCCCATGGTGATCACGATCCCAACCTCCATGTGGGATGACATAGGAAGAGAATGGCCGTTGACGTTGGGAAAAGGGAAAAGAGGGAACCTTTGTATCGAATAGATTGGTTGTTTGATGACGATAGCTATGGCTTTTTTTTCTTGCTTTAATTTAAGGGGTAAACAGAAAGAGGGAAGCGAGGTTGCCGCAGCAGTTTTTCACTGATTTGGTAAGTGATACCTACACCAGTCATGGCACGAGCTGGGAGGTCGGGGTATATATGTGTGTGTGAGAGAGAGAGAATATGGAACAGAGAAACAGACTGCGGAAACAAAGTTATTCTAAGCCACAAATTGGGACTCGACTAGAGCGGAAGTTTTCCTAACAAACCTAAAGTAGAGCGGTGTTTTCCCTTTTTCTTCGCTTCTTTTTCGCTTTTTCTTTTTTTTTTCCCGTTTACTTCGTCGTGCCCCGAAGTAATCATCTTACGTAAACAACACAAAAAACAAACAACAACAACACCAACAGCTTATCCTTTGCACTCTTAACGCCTCTTCTTTCTTCTATTTAACTTCTCTTACAAAACCCCAACAAACCTTTTCCTTTTTTATACTTCTTTCTTTTTTCTCTGGACTATGCACTGCGCAATCCCTCCTTTTGAACAATAATTTACAACAACATTACTGGTCTTTTTCTTTTCATCTGATTCTTTCTTCTTGATAACTTGAACTTTACTTCTTCTTTTACTCCGGCTCTAATGAAATCCCAATAACTTGATTTACTTCCCTTTCTCATTTTCTTCTTGTATTTTGCTTCTCCTTCTTCTCTTTTTTGTTTGTCTTTCCATCGCGAATTACAAATGACATCGGATGTACGGTTACCAACAACAGCAACAACAACTACGACAACTGCTTTTGAGCGACCATCGGTTGGCTCGGGTACGACTATTCCTGCTTTAAGCAGTAATGTCTACTGGTGCTCGCTCGATTCTACGTTTCCAAACTCTTCAACAACTGACCCCAACTTGTACTCCCTCAATAACCCGTACGCTTTTTCGACAACAACAACCATTTCTTCGATCGCCTCGTCTGCCACGTCGACTCCCACACGTGATTGCCCTTCATCTTCTTCGACCTGTACATATTTACACTCTCAGCCTTCCAGTCTTATCACAAATAACGACGAACGACCATGCGAGAAATACCGTCAGTTTCTGGACTCCACAAGACAAGAACGTACCATCATGATCGAGAAATTAGTCGGTAAGTAAAGCGGAAAATCAGACCCTTTCCGGAGCGCTGCGTGTGTGAGCGTGAGTGTGTGCGTGTGCGTGTGCGTGTGCGAAAAAGAAGTGAAAGGAAAGGAAAAAGAGGGAGACAGCGATTCCACATTTTTCTTGTTGATATGAGAAAGAAAACAAAAGAGAGAGGGAGAAGGAGGGAAAGAGCTTTTACGTTTTGCGGAACAACAGGTTGTGTTCTGATGGTTGTCATTGGTATTACCAGCCAAAGCAGTCGTTCCTGCTACGAATCAAGAACCGACCTCTTCTTCACGTTCTCTTTTTCTTTCCTTTCCTTTTCCTTCGTTTTCTGGATTATCACCTGGGAAGCTTCGCATCCAGTCCTCTCGAATATCGTCGACCAATTTCTTTTCTTTCTGCGTTGTTCTTTATGAGAGTTATTTTCCGTATGGTTTGGAGAAACAATGCTTATTTCAATGTTTGTAGAAACATCGGCAGAAATCATCGACTCGATTTGGAATCCTCGTTTTCTGGCGGATCAGCAAAAGGTCAAGGTCATTTCGACAAAGGGATTTATCCAGGAGATTCTTAAACGGTCGAAAACGACGTATTCCACTTTGCAAATCAGTCTTTTCTATCTCTTTCGCGTCAAGAAGATTGTACACGAAAAGCTTCGACTACGGCTGAGCCAATCGCAGAAACAGCAACCTACTCCTGTCTCTGAACGCTTGGATGATCTCATGTGCTGTGGTCGTCGTATGTTTTTGGCTTCTTTGATGGTTTCTTGCAAATACTTGCATGACAAGAATTACAGAAACCGTGCTTGGGCCAAAATATCCGGTCTCAGTATTGCTGAAATCAATGCATCTGAAATGGCGTTTCTCAAATTGATTGATTACAAATTGTTCGTTAGCAAGCCAACATTCGACAAATGGTATACGCTCTTGCATGGGTATATTCAGAAACATTACAAAGCCGACGGAATACCCATTCCCCCTCCTCCCAGTATGGCAACGTATCCGTCACCGCCACCGATGGAAATGGAATCACCGTCGTCTTCTCCTTCACGTACGCTTCCTTCACCAGTGTCTTCTTCGGGCTCAGAGCCATCGACACCTGCTGCGTCTCCGCATCGGAGAATGCCTGATCCAATGGATGCGAGTGTGACCTATCACAGTAGTAACGATTATCTTTTGTCGCCGCCTTCATCACAGCCGCAGCAAGATGATTTTGGCATGCAAATGAAACGACCCTGGATGGAACCAGAAGCAGATTACTTGACAATGAATGCAAAGAGAGTTCGACAATAAATCCTCACAACGACAACAAGAAGTACAATCACAAAAAAAAAGAGGCGGCCTTGTCGAAAAAGATATGGTTCTTTTCTTTTTTTCTTTATTTTATCTTCTTTCTCTATACATCTCGATTCCCTTAGGCTTTTTTTTCTCTATTTTTCTATTTCCTTTTTTTTTCTTTTTTCTTTGTGTGTAGTTGACAGCACTAAAGAGGTAAGAATTGGAAGCAAAATATATTTTCATTTATAATTTACAAGCCAAGTTAAAAAAAAAAGTTGATGGTGATGTGGATGGGTGAATTGAGAATCCCTTCCCCCTCTCTTTGCGGGTTGAGGCTAATTTATCGGAGGATTATTTGTTCGGCGATACAACATCCGATAATTTCGTTGAATCAGATGAAAGATGATGATTCAGCGACTTATTGGCTGGAAAAACTGTAAGTTGTCAGTATAGGCACGGAGAGAAAAAGCATTAAATAATAATAAGATGATTATACAGAAACGGCGTGGGAGTGGCGAAGGCCATGCAACAAGTTTAAAACACGAGAGGCATTAACTTTAACAAGGTAATCTATGGCGTAATCACAGTGCCACCATGGAAGGGAAAAAAAAGAAAAAGGAAAAAACAAGTTTTAAAAATTCAAAGTTTTTGGTCTTTAACTTATTTAGAACAGAATGACCATTTGAGAAGATGCATGCCATGCTAATGGGCAACAATGAGGGAATGAGCAAACGAGAACAGGACGTTTGCTCGTGTTCTTTTCCTCTCCTCTTTTGCCCAGGGAAAGAAAAAAGGCTGTCCTTGGGAAGGAGGGGAGCATTCAAAAGGAAAGGGTATATTGCTCTCTTTCTCTCAAAGGAGACTTCTCATGCTATCTTATGCAAAACGATAGCAAATAACAAAAAGAAACTTGTTGTTTATACCGGAAAAAGAAGCATCTGGATGGGATATTCATAAGCAGATATCCTTTGGGAGTCTTTTTTTTTCGTTTTGCGTCTTCCTTTTCTTTTGGTGCTGCGCAATGCTGATGATGAAACCCAAGTTCGGACCATGGTGAAGCTTGAGGGGAAACCACGTCTCGAACCTTAAATTTCTGGGCTCAGTGTGCGTGCTTATGTATTTCTGCATGGCATCACTATAGCAACCGGGCAAAGGTTACCCTCGCCAACCCAGACCCCCTTTGAAGGGATAGGAAAAAGGGAAAACCCATAAACAGTCCACTGGGGCCATGCAAACCGAAAATAAAATAGATACCATGTAGCAATACAAAAACTTATTTACATACGATGAAATCCGAAAGGATGTCTCTTTATGTGTAATCTGATCTAACACGTGAATGATTCAAAGGAACAGAAGAAAAAAAATCACTGGATCATCGTTCCTTAGCCATTGATCATCATTCGATCATTATCGATGGGACAGAACAGCCAATGCAGAGGATACCACATGCAAGCATTAGAAGCCGGTATTTACCGTCTTGGGTTTCTTTTTCCATAAACAGAGCCCTCTACTTATTAATTAATTTCGGCAGCGAAATGGAATTTATGCACAGCAAAAATAAATGATCATAGTCGTCGTCCTCCCTGTTGCATTGATACCCAGAACCGAAACAAGCAACGTCCTTCAGCGAAAATACATAGCATTTGGATGCTGTTTCATACAAAGGATATGAGCGAGGGAATCCCGAAATGAGGTTACCTTTGGTGGAACCGTGTGATGATTTCGTAAAACAAAAAAATAGATAGAACATACAGATTTCCTTGTGCATCAGCGTACCACGTCCTTTACCTCTTTCTGTGAATGGTAAGACAGGAAAGTTAGCTACGGGAATAGTGGTGAGGAAAAAGGAAATACATTATCTTTGATTGCATTGCTATGGCAACCAAGATAGCTACCGAGAGACGGACGGAAAAAAAGGAAAAACGAAAGTTTATTCTCCAATTTTAAGGATTGGCAAGGAGATCTATGTAATCATGACGGTCGCCATATAAGACTTCATGGATCGCCTTGACGAAATAATCCATGTTCAGTGAAGATAGGCCTGCCAAGTTAACACGTCCATTCTCAGGAATATAGATGTGGTATCGATGTCTGAGAATTGCCAACTGAAAATCTAAGAAGAAAAAGATAGATCTTGTCTCAATCCCTGCGCTACCCAAGACAAAAACAAAAAAACTCGGTTCATTACCTTGTAATCCTGTCCACCAAAACATCCCTTTTTGGTATTGAATAGTCCAGGTTCCTGGAGTCTGCAAAAGGGCGAATCGGCTATACAGGGCCTTTCGGATACTCACCAGGCGACGGTGGATTCGATGCAATTGGTCCTTCCATTGACCAAAGAGAACAGGGTCGTTCAGGATCAAACTTATAATACGTAGACCATGGACAGGAGGACCCAGCACCTCAGCCCTTTGGATTCTTTCCAACTGGGAGAATACACGACGGGCTTCTTCGGCTGTATGACTCACCACAGTCAAGTTTCCAACCCGTTCACCTTTAGGAAATGAAACGAAAAAAAATAAAAATAAATAAATAAATAAAGGGCAAAAGGGGATGTTAGTCTTATAGCGTTGAGAAAGCAATGGGCTTCTGTTTCTATGGGCTGGCAGGGACATGGTCCCCTCTTTCTCCTTGGTTCTTGGTTCTCTCTTTCTTTGTTTTCCACTTACTGGCAAGACCAAAGATTGTCGAAAATGACTGCACAGCAAGTAATTCAAAACCACGATCCACAAAATAGCGCACGGCCCATGCATCCCTGTCGACATCGCCCGAAACAAGGCCTTGATAAGAACAATCAAAGAAAGGTAAATGGCCCTTTTGCTGCATGACCTTGGCAAGACTCCGCCATTGGGCGCAGGTAGGATCGATCCCGCTGGGGTGGCCACATGCATAAAGAACAAAGACGCTATGGCGCGGTGCATAACGCATGGTCTGAATTAAACGGTGGCAATCCAATACCTGTGTCCCCTCGTAAGGATAGTCCTTGACCTGAAACCCCACCTGCGTAAAGACACGACGATGGTTATCTAACGTGGAAAAAAAAATAAGTTGGTCTTATAGATTGGAAATCATTTAATTCTTTTGTCCTTTTTTTTTACCTCCTGCTGTATTGGCGACGTAGATAGTGGGGCGTTCTTTGAAGTAATGGGCCAGGAGCACGGCACCTGTGTGCATGCCACCCGTACTGGCCAATGTTTGGATTTTGGCCACTCGCTGTTGCCGAATGGCGTCAGATGATGAGCCGAGAAGTAACTGTGCCGCAGGATGAACAAATTCGGTCACGCCACCCACGGGAGGATATTCATGATCCACCGACAGATCATGAAATAAAAGTGCTTTTGCCTTTTTGTCATAAAGATCAATAGGAAGAACGGCTTATCGATAAAGAAGTATGACCTTACCTTTCTGACCACAGGGAAGACCCAGGGTTGCAATCGACGCGATTTATATCGCTTGTCTAAAAGATTGATTTTACGGGGATCCGGATCCCTCTTGTATTCTTCCTCGAGCGATACCGAAGCGTTCTCCTCTGGCCATGGAATGTCACTGAAAAGAGAATCGTTCTTCTTCTCCGCGGAAAATCGCGAATGATGGAGGTAACCGTTCATTGGCATGAGTGGAGAGAAAGTGAAATAACTAGAGATGAATTCGACACAGAAAGCAAGAGCGTTTGCATTGGTACAATGTTTGCTTTCTTTTATACTGCTTTGCTACGGTAACTGGTTCGGACAATCCACACAGCTTGTCTGTCTATTTTTTTTTTTCTTTCCTTTGGTCCCAAGGGAAAGCGACAATAAGAATCGCTCAATCAAAGATCATCTAGCTAGCTGATTGATTGAAGCCGGCTTTATACGGGTTCTTTATCTGATCCATTTTGGTAGCCAAGTTCGCCTTGAATATATTCTTTCTTTCTTCCGCTCTCGGATAAGCTCATTAGAGAGGCAAAAGAACACACGGTGGCTATATTATGCATTTGTACAAAGTAAGGTTTTGGGAATGTTCGTGCACGCAATATGTAATAATCATACATGGGTGGCAGGCTTTACGGTTTTTGATTATGTAAAATAGCAGGTCTCGTGTCTTTTCCCTCGGCTGTATTCAGTCCCAATACTTGGGAAACAGGGGAAAAAAGGAAGTAGTTGATCACTCGGACCTAAAGACATGAAAACAAAATAGCCCTTGCGTTAAAATTATATGAAGCTCAATACGAACGAATCTTTATTCCGAGTCGGCAACAGGAAACCACCCTGCCAGCAGTTGGAAAGAAAAAACAGGGATACTATATTTTCGTTTGTTCTCGAGATAAACAGGCTTTGTTGCGTATTTTTTACCGAGCGTCATGATAACTCATCCTTGAAGTAAGGATGAACGACTGAGTTCTGTCGCGAGACGAATGGTGATTGAATGATAACAACGTGTTTAACCGGATAGTATACGATTTGTTGTTCACTCTCTTTCTCCCCTCTGCCTAATTAAACCCAATTCCATCCAGTATTCTTTTTGTTCTTCCTTCTTTTTATCGAAAAGATACCTAAAAGAAGGAAAGAAAGGGCAGGTAACAGTAACCAAGCTGCAGATTCATTTCGTATTTCCTTTGGTTTTTGCATACAAACGTCGATTCCACTTAAAATGAAGTAAAGGAAATCTGGTTGAATGATCGCTGACCTGCAATGGTATATTAGTCATAATGCAGGACATAAATAGGATTAGCAAAGGATGAACGTCAGCATATCTCGGTCCGGAAAAGTTAAAATATAGGAGACGGTTAGACCCAGCTTCTAATCCTTTCTACGGTTACTTTAGTTCGGCATGTCACATAGGAAAATGCATGGAAACGGTATTCTTTTGATATTGTTGTTGAGGCTGATGTAGCAATAGTACGTCAATATGGAAGTACACCCCAAATATAGGTATCTACATGAATTTCTAACCATTACTCTGTTAAACTAGGTCTTTTAACAGTAATCTCATCCCGCGAGTCTGTACTTCGCTATTTCACACTGGCGGCAGCTTATTTCGGGCAAAGACATCTCGTGTTTATGAGACAGTACTAGCAAAACATTTGCGCGATTGGCACTTGGCCTAAAAAAAAAGTTACCCAGACCATCGACGCATCAATCTTCTTCACAGAAAGAGGAAAGCTATGGTCAGCCATATAGATTATAAAATATCCTGTTCGATTGTTTTTACTTATTTAAACCCTCGACTCATCTCGGCATTGTTACAATTAACTTAAGAAAATTAGAAAAGCCAAAATGGTTCAATAATAGAGCACAGCTATTCGTTTATTAGCTATATCTAGCGTTACCTTTGAACTCTGGTAGGATTGACTGTTCCCGACAAAAATAAGTAGCGCGCACAACAGGCGTACCTGTTCGTAGTTAAATGTTAAAAGGAATGATAGCTCATCAACGGAGATTTGGAGGTTCAGAACCGGCCCTTACTGAAATAGCGCCGTTCAGGGCTATCGAATTAAAGTTTAATTGAACTATAGATTAGAATGACAAAAAAAAATCATCTTCTACCCTAAATATCAACAACACGTGTCGTTTTCGTAAAGTCCATTCACAGCTACTGTTTTGCACGCGAGTTGCCAATCAAGCTGGAATACAGAAATCGTAAAGGAACAGAAGTAAAGGATAAAAGTGTGCGAGGGAATTCGATGATGTTTATTTTTCACAAACTATCCAAAGTATTTATACGTATGATATTTCTATAATTTTCTACGAAGCTGAAGATGCGAGAAGTATCTAGGAACTTCTTAAAAGGCTTCAGCAAAAAGAGTCTTTGCGTCCATGCGCCTGTCGTGTCTGCAAAATTGTAGTGACACAAACATTTTGGTCAGGTCGGCCTTGGTCCAAAAACGGCAAACGTCTAACGCATCGGTCTTCATCACAAAACAGCAACATCTCCAGGAAGACCATGCTCAGCGAAATTATTACATAATCTCTTGTCTGTTTATTTTACTTATTTTGAATGCTCATCCGTCTCGGCATTGTTACAATTAGTTTTAGAAAAAATATAAATATCCATAGATTTGTTTAGCAATAAAAAGAATCATCCGTTTATTCTCTATCTCTCTTGTTACCCTTGATCCCCAGTGGGTTTGACCTTTGCCAGGAAGAAAATACCGCGCACGACACGCCGATTCCGTTTCCAACACACGGCGGGGTTTAAAAATCATCCAATTGTCGGAGCCGGAATCGGCGCATGAACGCAAAGACTCTTTTTGCTAAAGCCTTCCAAGAAGTTCTCGAAGTTGCGATTGGTTTCCAAGAAGTTCCTAGATACTTC
>MZZL01000134.1:0-50563 GCA_002749535.1 Apophysomyces variabilis
GCTCCTTTTTTTTTTTTTTTTTTTTTTTGGTAACGCACTACAGAGGACGTGGACGATGCATCACCTGGCGAGGACTTGGAAGGGATGTAAGGATGAGTGACAACACCGAATGCAAATGAATGACATTATTCACTTACCGAATGGGACACAGAGAGCTAGTCACTCAGCCAAGGTCGTTCGACAAGAGGTCTTGTAGGCTAAAATATAAACACAGAGTATGAGTAATTCTGTACATAATATCAATGCGAAGTACATACCGGGGATACTTGTGGAGAACAGAGCTAAAGAATTGAAAAGATGTTGTCTCTTCGCTTTTGAATAGTACGGATTACTAAAACCAAAGCACAGTCATGGATAAGAAATCGATGAATGTCTTATGGATGACAAATAATTGTCCCAAGAGTAAATGGACTCAGTCAAATAGAAGCTCTGGGACAGAATGGAACATCTGTAGAGGAAATAACCTTCTTCGTTCGTTTCTATACGTCGTTGATGCTATCATATCCGTTTCTGTCGGTTATGGTATCAGAAGCTGGCAGGGCAATCTACCCCAGTTCTGGTTCTGCCCAATTGTATTGCCTTATATTCCACTTTTATTTTCCCTGAATGTAGCTATGTTCTCCTTTTCTTCTATTATATATTAAACTTTGGCTATTAGGCAATCACAAAAGATTGGATCGCCACGGAATGAACGGTTATTATCTTGTCATGGATAATTCACGTATCCATTCACCAGTCAAGGTTAAGCAGTTGGTCGAAGAAAGAGGATACAAATGCCTCTATTTTCCTCTCTATTCTCTCTTTCTCTCTTTCTCAACCCAATAGAAGAGATTTGGGCCAAAGTGGAGGCTGGGATGAGAAAGGAGCCCTTACGAGTTGACGATAACCTCCAAGAACGTATTGTTCAAGAAGCGCGAAAATTAAAGCGCCTAGACTGTCAAGGATAAATCAGACACTCTGAGAGCTTTTTCGTTAGATGCAAAAATAGAGAACCACTTCTTTAAATAAACTCGTCTTTCTGTGGTTTGAAACAAACTATCTCAGTGATTATGAACATGGACACGACTTTTACACAAAGAAGGGTAGTCTGACTGCAAATTTTTTCATCCAATCATGCAAATTATTTGTTGAATTCCTCAAGCAAAATAAAAAACTAGAAATGCTCAAACTAAATAATAAAAAAAATTTCTCTCAACCGAGAAAAACTCTCATAAATTTAAGTCAACAGGTAGGCAATGTTGCATTAATATGGATAATGGATCAGACACAGAGACTCAAACAAGAGAATACGTTGAGACTGGTGTTTATTCCCTGAAAGAAGGATCATGAACTAAGAACCCATGTCTAATGATTACAGAATAAATCTTTTTCTAACCGAGATCATACATCTGAAACAACTTCAATTGATGTATGTAAAGGATACTGCTTATGAATCTACCTTAATACACTTTATCAGAATGCGACAGGCAAAACTTTTTACTAAGCGCAAGTCTCTTTTTCAAAAGGCCGCCTTCCGAAATAGAGGTTGAGTGTGTGCGTGTGTGGCTGGTATCTTATACCTGCAGGGATGGATAGAGGGAGGTTTTAATAGATGATCATTTTCATAGTGAATACCTTTGTTTCCCGTATATTGGAGAAAAAAAAATAGCACCGACCCTCTTTTTTTTTCATGTAACTTTACTTTATGCAGGCAGGTTAAGTCTGCAACTTTTCATTGGCTGGAACAAAGGCCTGATTCAGGCTAACCTTTTCAAGCGCACAAAAGAAGCTGCCATGGTTAAATAAACCTAACCCCTCGAAATACCGAAAATCAATTTTTTTCTGCTTAAACCCTTTGCTACCCCACATACACCATCTTTTTTTTTCTTTCTGGGACATGATATCCTTAATGGATTGTTTGAACTCGCCCATTGTAGTCGGGGCCTTGCTTAGTCTTTGTTTATTTATCCTTCTGCGTTACCGTGATGAACCGAGATATTCGCTGCCACCTTGCGCACCCGGAAAAGTGCCTATTCTTGGTCATTTGCTTCAATTTGCCAAGCCTATGGGTGTCCAAGAGTTGTTTCGTCAATGGAGTCTGATAGTAGGACCTGTATTCAGTCTTCACCTGGGAAGAAAACGATGGATCGTCCTGAATTCGATTGATGCCGTTCAAGATCTTATCGTGAAACGTGGTACTATATACTCTTCAAGAGATCTGCCTGACGTTTTAGTCAATGATTTTATGCATGGAGGTAAGTATTTTCTTTTTCCTCGGTGGTGTCTTGTTTATCTTTTGTTTTTATTTTGCTAATATACATATCTACTTTGTTATTTTGCTATGGCAGATACCATAGGAGGTGGTTTTGCTTTTTATCCTTATGGGAAACATTGGCGAAACTTGCGTCGTGTCGGTGAGAAAAGAAAAATGAAAAAATTTCCATTACTTGCATGCAGCTGCGTTCTGACTCACTATGTTATAAATTATTATGGTTGTAGCACATGCAGGTCTTGTCAAAAAGAAGATTGACAACTATGCACCTATTTTGGATGAACGACGCCGTGCCTTGGTTGCTGGGATGTTTAAGGCATCTGATAATGTTTCTGGAAAGGCAATCGAGCTCAAGAAATTAATCGAACACTATACCATGACTTTGATTTTGACCATCGCTTTTGGTAACATCTGTTCTTTTGAACCAGGTGACCCTCAATTGCACGAGGTGTTCGAGGTCACCGAACAAGCGGCAAGCATTTTTGGTCCAGAACAGCAGCTCTGTGAATTTTTCCCTATTCTGACACCATTGTTTAACAAGAGAGAAGCATTTCTGGAAATGAAAAGAAGACATGTCAACTTCTACAACCAGCTTTATGACCAGTTTTGCCGTCAAAGTGACCCTGAGGAGTGCTTTGTAAAAGACGTTGCCGAAAAAAAGGAGCTGACCGATATGCAGATCACAGATTTAATTGCTGTATTTGTCGGTGCTGGTAAGTTTTTTTTTCCCTTGTTATCATAGTCAACTTCTTTTTATATATATATTCCAACTCCTTTTTCTCCCTTTTTTTTTTCTTTCTAATTTATTTAGGTTCGGATACCACGGCATCTACACTCCAATGGATGATAGCACTTCTAGCCAATCGCCCTGAAATTCAAGATCGAGCCTATTCCGAAATCATAGAACAGGTGGGCGTAGACCGTCTGCCTAACCAAGAGGATGGTAAGATCGCATTAGCTAGATCACATCTTTCAAATATGACTTTTGTCACTTTGTTTACTGATTTATCTTCAGAATGCAAATTGACTTATCTTCAATGCATCCTGTATGAAACCCTTCGACTTCGACCACCTGCACCATTGTCTGTTCCCCACGCAACCAGTGAAGATGATATCTATCAGGGATGGTTTATCCCTGCCAAGACAACCGTCATTATCAATCTTCATGCCATCCATCAAGATCCAGAACGGTACCCAAATCCTCAAGAATTCTTGCCTGAGAGACATGCGGATTATGTGAACCTTAAGCTGGATGAAGCCAACTTGTCTCTACGGGATCGCCCTCATCTAAGTTTCTCTGCTGGACGGCGCGGTTGTGTAGGAATCCACTTAGCTGAACGAAGTTTGTACATGGCAGCCTCTAGCTTGCTCGCTTGCTTCCGGTTTGAGACAGATGGCTGGTTAGACGACATCTCACCAAAGGATATTCGAGCCCCTACCTATTCTCCTCTGCCTTACAAAGTGCGCGTGGTGCCGCGCCGTAATGACATTGAGAAGTTATTCTCTTAATATAGTCTTTTATTATCGGTGTTAGTCTTATTTTCTTTCCTTTTTATCGCTTGTTTTTGACAAAACGAGGATAAATGTATTCATTAACCAGTTTCCCAGCTATGGAAGGTCCGGCTCTTGCATTTCCGGACTTGTTTTTGATTTGACTGGCCGTTTGAAAGGGGAAGGACGCTCATTATTGTTCGTCACCATATACTTGAAAACAGCCAAAATATTCTTCGCGCCAAGAACGTCACGATTCCAAAGTATAGCGCAACTATTACATTTTAGTACCGCATGTAAAGCTGCACCTGCTTTTTCATGGCTTCTAGGCTGTTCTTGTTGCTTTTTCTACTCTCTTATGCTATAGACCGGACAGAAAGTCTTTCGGCGCGGATTATGGTTCTCGCAGGCAGCGTTTGATGCCCGACTGTGACATGTTTTACCGCAAGAACCACAGACAACTTCTTTTCCTTCAGTCTTCTTCTGCTGCGCCGCCATCTTGGCTTCATGCTTGGCTTCTCTTTTCTTATTGGTCATTTCAAATTTTTGTTGTCTTTTTTGTTTTTGGAGCTAAAGGCACATCTTTGAAAGACAGTTAAGGCAATGTCAAAACACTGAAAAACTCAATCAGTCCTGCTTATCTGAGGATAAAGATGCAGACGTGGAGAGCTTTATTTCACTCATTGAATGTTGCACGGCACCGGTGTGTTTGTTAACTAATCGATCAATGTAAGTCGTACAGATATCTTTGAGATATTCTTTACCTGAAGAAGCATTAGCCTTTTTTCTTTTGATAGAAATTACCGGTTGAAAGTCGTCATCACTTTCATTTGCATCATCTCCTTTTCACCATGGTTTGCTACATCGATGTGAGCTTTGTAAAGAACCTCCTGGAAAACTGCTTGTCGTCTAACACACTTACAGGAAGCGGTAGAAGAAGAAGAACTTTCTTCAAATATATCTGAAATAGGTACACTTTATAAGGCTTCTGAAAGTAACTTTCTCTTTTTGCGAGAGCTCATGCCTATATGAAAACGTGTTCTTGAGAAAGAGAGAAAAGGAAAAGAAGATGATGCTTCGTTAGACAAAATAAAATCGTGACTGCGTACTTCAAATAGGTTGCAATGGAAGTGTATGCGACATTCTCCCAGCCTAGTCGATATCATAGTATCTTCACGTTTCTGAGCAAAGCATAGGCTGGGCCCTTTTGCACCTCGATCCGACAATTCTCGTTATCAATGCTATATGAAGAGGACAGGTATATGCATACCGCTCTATCAGCAAGCATTGATCACCCAGGAGCCTGATGGTTACTAGAGATTAATTATTCCGAAATTGGGCTCAATGAGGTTGGTGTTGTCATATAAAAACTGGGGGATCGTTATGCAAGCGGTTGCTAGATTTAAGGGCCATTTTATTGTTTCTTTTACAAAATAACTATATCATCTATCTAAAATGAAATGTTGTCTGTGAGTAAGCTGTCATGATTTTAACTTTTTATAAAAGACTAAGCTTGTATTGCTGATACTTCCAGCTAACTGCATAATATCCGTTTTGTTAGTAATGATTTTGCTATCACCTTTTAATTTACTATATTTTCGGCAATTAAAGACTTCAGTGCTAGTGATATAGTGTGTCTTAAAATATACACCATTTCATTTGGTAGAGACCCTACGCCACAGACTCAGTAAAATGCAACTATAATTTGTTTTTATATAGTACTACTCAAGGTTCTTATGAGGTTGGAAACAGAGAAATGGTCAGTAAACGCAATCCATAGTAGGTACGTAGATAAATTGGCTAACTTCTAGCTACAGTTATGTTGACAAATCGCAGCAATTCCTGTCCCTGAGTGTGCGCAAGGTTCACAGAGTTCATCAAACACAATTGGTCAGTAGTGCAAGAGTGTTTCGTTCCGTGGCAGTGAGGGCAAAATCGCAGCATTGTATTATGACGAAATCTGCTACTTGTAAAAGGGTTTGCTGTATGAAAATGATTGCTAAAACAAAAGAGATATAAAAATTTTTGAAGAAACTACGAAATTTGAGAAGACCACAACCACGGAAAAGTTCACAGTTTCTAAATAGCGCAATGACACCTGTGGTTGTGTAGTACTAAAGTTTCCTGTTTTAAGTTTTACGATTGCAATGTATTCACTAATATTATTATCAAAACGTGATCTCTAATTATCCCCCATGCGCCCGTGGACCTCCGATCTCGTGACTAATCTCCCTATCAAGAAACCGTTGTGTCAAAAATGTATTCGTCTGCCCCTCGTAGGAGAGGATAAGTTCTTTCCATGGTTCCTTCCAGACAATCGAATAAGTTACCGTAGGGTCGTCCTTTTCAATCACCGATCGTATCCATGCCAACACTTCATCAGCGAAATTCATACATACTGCCGGGTTCTTTTTTATATATAACACTCGTCAACCGATAGCTTTACATTAAGGTATATTTTCCGTCATCACTTACCCACATGCCTGATTTTCCACGTACTCTTCGTGGTATTTCTAAAGTCTTGAATGTCTTTAGGCTCTCGATTTGACCATCGTCATCACGAAATCCACAAATCACCCGAGGCACACCCACAAGATAGGACTGAGCCCAAAATTTGAGTAATTTATAGCTGAAAAACAGGCATCCAGTAAGAGCAATCAGCCAACACGGAAACAGACAATATCGAACTTTTAACTCACCGCTCAAAGCTATAGCAATGGCGATCGGTTAAGATTGTCCGTGAAGTTTTCAATTCGATATAGCGTTCCAATGGATTTGCAGGTTTTGGAGGCTTTGTTCCTATGCCACTGTTAAGCATGCTACATGTTTCCTTTACTTTGAACCTTTATATCAACCTTCTATACAATCCACCTCGGCGCCCATGATGATCGATGTCTTGCCTAGTCTGGTCTTGACAATAACACAATACTGTACATTGGTGTTTGCGCTATCTCTCAGCCGTTGCTGTAGTTCGTTTTCCTCTGGCTCAGGGTTCGATACAGTGCAAAGTGTCTCAAACTTGTATCCCCAATAAGCCATTAGATCTTGACGGTTAGACTTGTTGTTTTCCTGATTGCGCTTTTGCTCGGTTGTCTCTTCTTCCATAAAAATAGTTCCCTAAAACCCATCGTTTTATGTAAACTCCTTCTTCGCAATTAATTTTTTTGGTATCTCCCCCTTTTGTACATTATATCTCGTTGCTCGTAACTCCCACGGCTCGTTTCTAGAATAGGGCGTGCACATGATCTTTGTCATAATGCCACGCCAAGTTACCTATACAGAACGATGGTCATTGAAAGGCTCAAAGAAAACGGAAAAAGGACAGAGGAAAGGTGTAGCTATACTCACAATATCTGCTTTTGTTAAGCTTGGATCGTCAGAATGTTGTTGTGCATCTGTCAAGGCGTCAAGCAATGTGTCGAGATGTTCTTTCAGTGTCTCATCGCGTTTGATAAACTGATCGTAGCCGACTGATAAATGCTTGCCGGTGGGCTCATAGTAGTATTTCTAGGATAGCAACTATGTTATACTTGGTTTCCTTCTATTCTCTGCATGAACGCACGAGTTCTCGGTCATCAAACCACACATGACGATCGCTATCAATACTGTACGAATTGATTTCACGAGGTTGAGAGTATGTGGGAAGCTTTCGGTCATAGTCAGCGATGTTTGCTACACGAAACCTTGAACCTTTGGTGTACTCATCGCGTCTTTTAGCTTGTAGTGGTTCGATGCTTTCAGAGGAGAGCTTTCGTTTCGACATGGTTGTCTATGCAAAAGAACCTCGAAGATCAGGTCAAAGCCCGTGGTTGGGTCATGAGTGACTTGTTCTCTTTTGCTTTGAAGCTGCTTAGGATGCAAACTTTAAGTGCTCCGGATGGCGGTTAGATTGTCATACATGGGATACATCCATTTAGATCTTCAAAGTTAATTTGAAGCATGAAAGTCCATTTGTGATTTTATTCTGCGTAACATCGACAGAGACAGGCACAGTTAACAAAGACAACAGGCTGTTCTGTATATGGTTCGCAAATAGCTTTCTATTCCAATTACTGCTTTCTTCTTAAGAAACGCTAGTATTGCTAATAGCTCTATCCTCCTATCTTTGGCTTGAAATATCTCCTTTGCTGGAGTTCCATCGTGTGTAGTTATCTGATTTTAGTACACAATAAAGACGGCATAGGTAACCACACTATAACACGAAAATAGAGCTTTTTCTTCTCAGAACATGCCTACTTTCTTTCCCATGAATGCGCGAAATAAACCATAGATTAACCAAAAGCAAAATTAGGAAAATATTAAATAACAATATGCACCCACTTTTACGCTCAGCGATCCATACGGTTGGTTGATAGCTGACGTTATCAGAGAAAAGATGTGGAAAGTCATCGATGTCGATAATCTCCGTTTTAACGAACGGAAACAGGCAATGGAGCTTTGCCCGGACAGAGTGAAGAAAACAGGTGAACGCAGGCTTAAACGTTGTACACATAGGTTGAAACGGATGTGAGAAGCGAAGCCCTGTGCCACGTTTGCATATATTTCTTCTCGAATGAAACAAGCTGCTGTGGCCATTGCATCGCCGAACCATAAAACGTAGTTTGGTTTCGCTCTGTGGTCCAAGATGATACAGATTCCTTCGGAGCTCGACATCTAAGCCTAGTGAAGAAAAGTGGCACTGGTCACCTGCCATAAATTGCCATCGGCCTAGTACAAATATGTACAGAAAATAAGAGAGGAAGAAGCTATGCTCAACAATAGCAGAGCGATTCTTGCTGTATCTATAAAATAAATTATAAACGAAAACGTTCCGATTGAAAAAGGGTTAACACTTTGCAAAGAGTCTGTTCATTCGCAATCTCTTCCATTAATAATGTCAATCTTTATGTACAGCGTTTTGAAAGTGGTTATTCATCTGACCAATATTTGCCACAATATTTAGGACAGGAACTGGTTAAAGTTGGTTGTTTTCATTGCTTGGGTATATGACATCGAACCAAATGACACAATAATTGTCTACAATAATGATAACCAGCTGTTGTTGTTATTTATCATTTACAAGCCTGGATGCAGAATTCTTTTGTGCCAAGTAACCGCTAGGCTCAAATCGGATAGAATCTTTTTTTTCTTCCGCATATTTAAGTTCGATTTTTCTTGCAAACAATCAGTCGAATCATTTCGTTTTGTTTTTTTACGGTTGACTTTTTGTTCTGCTTATCATGTCAAAAATGGAACTTGCTTGTGGCATTACACAACAATTTGAATTAATCCAACTAAATGGAGACACAAAGCGTTGGCGATATCTTGTCTTTTCCCGCGAAATTTACGAAGGTCAAATTTTACCTTATAACGAACCCTGCGAGATTACCTGTTTCAGTTCACAGAATGATAAACATGTTTGTTTCGATGACCGTGAGCTGGTGAGTCAAGGAAGAATATACATAGAAGCAAACAACAGCTTATCGTCCACGTTAGAAATACTATTACCCGCCGAGCGAGACGGAGCTATCGCAGGGATATGTGCACCACATCAAAAAGAATATATTTCAGGAAGTTCATCTGGATTACTTACTCGATGCTCTCACGGATTTGCAGAATCGCTCTAGCGATCCAGACTTAACCAAAGCCGATATTGTACGTATTACCCAAGAGAAAAAGTAAAAACTCATTTTATTAAAATGGCTGCGCATGAACGGCCCTGTTTTAGGTAACATGGCGTGGCATCGTTTCCAAAATTATGTGTACGCCCTACCGACAAGGCGATCCTTGGGAGTTTCGAGCAACAAGATATGATGTGAAGATAAAGAGAAACCAAAAGTTTGCGCAAGACTCACAGCGCTATGTTATATCCCTTAGGGAACCATATACATCGAAGAACAAATGACCAAGACCAAACGTGCATTCGAGACGAACAAATCCGAGCGTCAATGCCTAATGGAGTACTGGGGACAGAAATTTGAATCCTTAGCTACCGTCTCCAAACCTAATCCGGACAAGGCTGAACTGGAGCAACGTGCAACAAAAATTGTAGATGCAAATACAATGTATTGCACTGTGGTTAAAACAAAGCTTGGCAAAACATCGCTCATTATGGGGGCTGAGATAGATTGTATCGAAGGTAAAAAGAAGTTACTTCAACAGCATGATGTGAACATTGAATATCAAACAAAAGGAACCAAGCCTACCAAGCCTGAAGACATCCTGAGCCGATATATAGAGCTCAAAACTTCGCGGACAATTGTATCACAACGACAAAAGCACAACTTCGACCGGTAAAGTTTCATAAAGGCACTAAGGTTTTGCTGTTTGAGTGGCTCATGTTCTTCTTTTCCAAGACACAAGCTCCTTAAGTTCTGGGCACAATCTTATCTTATTGGTGTGCCTCGTATAGTATGTGGTTTTCGCGATGAACAAGGTCGAATTGAGAGCCTAGAAACGTTCAAGACCAAGGAAATACCTACCATGGCACCGGAGATATCAGAGCTTTGGGTAAGCGATAGCTAAAATTAAAGAAAGAAAACAGTTCCTTTGATTTTGACCGGGATCTATTATATCTATTTGAAAAAAAAAAAAAAAGAAACCAGAAGTGTGCCTGAATTTTGCCAATCATGTACTGCAATGGATTCGCTTAGTGGTGAAGGAGGACGATCCTACAGCAACGTACTTCATTGAGTGGAAAAAGCCATGGAAGCAACTGATCATCACCCGTGAACGAAAATGCAAAGCATTTTTGACTCAACGATTTATTGACGGAGAGACGAGCAGTAAATGCGGTGGCCGAAGGGTCCGTGAAAACGCGTCATTGAATCATAGTAAGATAAAATCCAATAACGTACCTTGTTGAATGACAGACAACAAATAAATTGTAAAGAATAGAACGTTCTATGTACCTTTTTGAACCTTCTTATAACTAACAAGGATCAGTGTTCCTCTTTTCAGATGACCTGCAGACTCGGAACTCACGTTTGTTGATACGTAGTGTTACACAACGTCAAAGGCTTTGGAACGAGGATTTACATGGGCGAAAAAATACGAAAAAGCCAAGTTTAACAGCAATCACGCGTTTCAAGCTAGGAAGAAAGGGTTTTATGTCTTACTTCTTTTTCTCCCTCTTGTACATAATTTCTCATCATAAGCAAAAAGCACTTTTAGCTACATATGCATGACTGATACACTAAGATTTCCAGGATGGACGGAGTCATTTCCGAGCTGATGCATAGCGTATCTATGCACCATGGTCTATGCTCTTTCCCGGTTTGGGCCAAGTGGCACCTTCTCGAAAACATATAACAATTGAATCTCTCATCCCCTCCATTCCTTTTTACTTTGTTTTTGGTTTTTATATCGAATCATGTCAAGAGTAACGCGTCGAGTCGAAGATATCCTGAGCGCAGGATTTGAAAACCTTACTCTTAACTGCGATACTAAGACGTTTGCTGTGGCTCCTTTTCGTAGCTATATAACCAGTCATCTGCCTTCAAACCATCCGCAAGAAATTACTTCGTTTAGCTTGGACAGCAAACTACAAGTGTGGTTTGACGACAGAGAGTTGGTACGTTATTTGTGTGCAAAAAAGGAAAGAAACAGAAAGAGAAGTGAATCTCTTTTTCTGACGCGACCGATGCTAGAGATATTACTATGCACCAACCGGAAAAGATCTCATGGCTGGTTATGAACAGTATGAAGAGAGAGATCCTTCATTGCAAGTTGATCTTGACTCGTTGCTGGACGCGTTGACGCATCTACAGAAACAATCAAAAGATCCAAGTTTAGTTCAAGCGGACGTTGTAAGTCAATGAACCATCAATGAACTAGAATTCTTTCACAGGGTACATTGTAGGTTGCTTGGCGGAGCACCATTGCGAAGTTTATGCGTATTCCGTATTCAAGATCCCAACCGTTCGCATTCCGGGCCACAAGGTACAATGTAAGGGAAAAAAAAGAATAGATCAATGCAGGTATTAAAAACTCATGTCTCGGTTTAGGGAACTGTCTTCATTGAAGAGGTGGAAACTGAAAACAGGCGGATTGCGACAAGGATACGATCCGATCATGAAAAACGTATGTGCTATTCGGGTGTCAAGTTCGAGTCGCTTTGTACGGTATCCACACCTGAGCCCGACAAAAAGGAGCTAGAAGAACGTTTGACGAGCACTGCAGAAGGATCTGCAATGTATTACTCGGTGATCAAGACGAGGATGGGCGCTTCGACGCTTATCGTGGGGTCAAAAATTGACTGTATCGAAGGTAAAAAAAAAAAAAAGAATAGATCATTGAACATGAGAACGAATGTAGATGACCAAACGTCCTTTTTTCATTTGCACAGGAAAGAAGCCTGCTAAGGGAGGCGATCCAACGACTCAATACGTGGAGCTGGCTACAACAAAAGCCATCGTAAATGACCGTCATCAACATAACTTTGAGCGGTACGATTAACATCCAGAGTGATCTTGCAACTGATCTAGGGCTCTTACTCTAGACATAAGCTACTGAAATACTGGGCACAATCGTACCTTGCAGGTATACCTCGTGTTGTTTGCGGTTTTCGGGATGAAGATGGCCAACTCGAGTGCATCAAAGACTACAAGACTTCGGAAATACCGAATTCCGTACGAACCAGACATGCTAAGTGGGTGAGTGACGAGCTGAATTGGTAGACGTTATGTTGGTTAACTGTGGAGTCAATAGAATCCAACTGTCTGTGTTAATTTTGCTGACAAACTTCTACAATGGATTCGCAAAGTGGTTACAGAGGACGACCCCACAGTAAGCTATTCCATTGTATGGCAAGAACCTTGGAGAGCAGTTGAGCTCAGGCGAGAAAGAGATGCCGAGCCTTTTTTGACACAGCGATTTCTTGATGGGAAGACAAGCAACGAAATGGGAGGACCGCGGGCAAGAAAATCAAAATAATCATCATTATCATGGAAAAAAAGGAAACCCGAATCAGATGTACAGTGATCCATAGGGGAGATAAGGCATGCTTGCCTTTCAATCCATGATATTTGTCCAGCAATAAGAATAAATACCAACATTGCTATTCAGGACTCTATTCGATCTTTGAGGTTCTAGTTTTATTAAAAGCTAGAGTATAAAAAAGAGGAAAGTGAATTGGCAGACATGACGTGATGTGTAACGAGCTCAACCATTTCCCAGGTTTGGGCACTACTCAAGTCAATGTTTCATACAGTTACATGTTATTTGGTTTCGCCCATGTCATAGTGGGCCAAATGGTGTACTTGATTTCATTGCTAATAATAATTGCTTCTGTGGCAGTCTTTCGCGCAGACTCATTAGGAAAAGCCATAATATGGTTGTCTAGACGCGGTAAGTCTGGTTCGAATGAACGAACAACTCGGAGCGTTAGCGAAGCCGGAGCTATACAACCATCGGTCAGCAAGACAGTAATAACACCTCAAAGCTGCTACTTAACCTGTCCATGCAGAAAACGATTTATCTATTACAGTGGTGAGCTTATAGCAGTGAGGTCTTGTAGGTTTAAACTGATGAGGCGCAGGCCAAAAAAAGGAGGATGAACCGTCTGGCTCTAGAATCTAGAACATGATACAATCAGAACTCATTCATTCTTCCCAACATTGACTTACTTCTATAGCTATGTTGGTAATGTCGAATGCATAAATAATATCAGCCTCAAAAAAGATCTGAATCGGATGGACCGATTTGAACTTGAGCGGTTTGTCAGGACTAGGTACAGGATGAAGGATGCTGGCGCTCGTGGCCTTGATCGCATTATTCAGATCGATTTCCAACGGCGTAAATGACTGATTATATCTTTCAGTGGCAATACATCTACATTGTGACCACTTACAGAAAATAAAGAATGCAATTTACGCATGTTAACAGTGCTAGTGGACTGTTGCGAAGCTTCGAGGTTTTGTCGTAAATCTGTCAAGCCCAATCGGTCATGGTCATTACGCTCAAACCGGCTAAAAGCAGGAAATCAATGGGATTGTCATAAAGCCTTCATTTTCCATCTACCTTTGTAGCTTGTGCACGCGTAGTAAAAATGCAACTAGCATCTGTTTGACTTCCGTTGCCGTCTTTTTGGCGCTATAAAGTTTGTTTATGTACTGCCTATCCGTCTGCTTGTCAGGACTTACTACATTGGCATAGCATGAATGGTTCCAAACATCCATGCCATATTGGCTAGTATGCGAAAATAGATGGCTGCTCTTAAAGTCCTTGGAGACAGTCCTGCAAAACAATGCTCCATTGAATAAGAAGAATACAAAAGTGATGCTGCTGCAGTTTTCATTGTATAACTGTATGTTGGCGAACTGCAATTCTGTTTGATCTATCACTGGTTGAGTTCATTGTGTCCGATTTTCACTTAGTTTTTACCTTAATGACCGCCTGATAACAGTCGAGATACAGCTTGCCTAGTGATGCTTTTCCAGCAAATGTTGGCTTTAGCGTCGAAATATATTGGAAACTCCTGGGTTAAACTGTGAATTGTCCGAAGAATACGTGCTTTTTCATCCTTTACTTTGCCGCCAACTCTGAGGTGACCAATGCTTCCTTGTAGTATGATCGCTCCATTTGCAAACGAATCTCTTTAAACATATCCAAAATAGTGTGCATATAGTCGTGCACATCGCTAGCAATATTCACGGTGCCTGCATTCTTGATTAGATAAGTTGTATTCATTCGCTCGTATGTTACCTGAGAACGTGGCTGGAAGAAAGTTGATAACGCCTTCTACCTTGATATTGGCGGATTTATACGTTTCCTTTAAGTTATGTAAGCATTTATAGTTTCAGTTAGACATGCATGTACCCACTCTCAAATCCGGGAAACAATCTGGGTATTTGAAGTTCAGGTAGGCCAGTTGTCGAAACATGTACTGTGGCAACTTTCCTAGTATTTTTGTATTGGAGGCGCAAGCATTGGCAATCAGAATCACAGTAGCAATATCTATAATAAACAAACTCATAAATCTACCAGCTACCTCCCTGTCCACTTACATTCTGGATCCTCAACATTAGTCTCCTTTGGGCGAAATCGGCTATCTAATCCTAACAGGTCAAGAACCAAGCTTTCTACATACTAACTGTTAGCTTAAGTTTGGAAGTGAAAGGTTTATGAAAAATCAGGTTACCGATATAGTCATCGTGACGAGAACCAACGTCTCGCAACGTGAGATAAATGGATAGCTTGTCTTCCGGGTATTGTGCCATATTTTTCATCAATGTCTTGATTAATATCGGGATACACGCAATGTCTTTAAACCGCACGCATCTTTCACACAAAGACATGTTAACCCATACTGTCATCAGTAGCAATCCTCTTACCGGAGCAGATCATGAGTGGATAGGCGGGCAACACTTTCACTTTCTTCCAAAGGAAGTAACGCATTTTCCATTTGTTCCCCGTCAAATTCCAATGCAAAGCGGGATCCGATTTTGCGTAAACTCTGAATCGCATTGATCCGGATGCTTCCAATTTCGTCGTGGAACATGACTAAGACGTATTTTAGCTAGTTATACTCTGAAATAGCATAACATACCTAATAAAGATTCTGTTGCTTTTCCAACAAGCTCTTCATTACTCATACATAATTCGCAAATGGAATCTTTTCAGAAACGAACAAATTCTTCAATAAACCAAACCACGCACGGTTGCCTAGTGTTATGGCTTACCAATGGCTGCATTCCTGACCTCGCCATGCTCGTCTTCCATAGCCTGCACAAAAGCACCACAGGCACCTGAGTGAAGCACTCGTACATCATCTGATTCCACATCAACATCTCCTTCAGCAACCGGAACAGGTCCTCCCCGTCGCTAATAAGGAATTAACACTCTTTCTCTTTTAGCACATCACATTACCTTCTTTTCTATCCTGGTGTATGATTTGCGCTTATCGTGAGACATGAATCTCACCTTGAAAGTATGCATCAAGATATCCAGATCAACATGTGGATACGACGCCATCATAACACAGGCCTTCTTGCGGACAACAACCATGACATCGTTGACCAAATCCGATATCTTAACAAAGGCGTCATCGATGAGGCGAACTTTTCGATTTACCAGCCAATGCATTGGTAGTATGTGATCTGGATACAGCGAGCTTAGCGCTCTAAGGAATCGTAGGGTGGTATATGATAAGACATAAAGGAAACCATTTGTAACCATTATCTCCTACCGAATGAGATCCAGCCCTCCCATACGCACTTCTTCATGATCATCATGTAGTGCGTTAGCTGCCAGCGCATAGAGGGAAATATCAAGAGTATAGCCTTTCAAGCGCATTTGAACGAGTGCATCCAATGCGCTCTATCCAGCTTATCTTAGGACGACATTGTTTGACCTAAACAAACTTACTTTGCGAACCATAGGGTCAGGATCGGTGATATGGTTGCTTATCACTTTCTGTATTTCTATCTCAGAGAATTTTTCCATCTGATTTGATCCCTTTGGACGTCCGTATAAATCAGATACAGATGGGATCAAAGAAAGAACATAGATGCAACTGGCACGCACACGGAAATAGGGATCTGCAAGCCGCTGAACAAGCAATTCCATCACATCCATCAGAAACTGGGTGCTTTGTTCGTCATATGCCAGCTGACGGTTCTTTCAGGCAAATAAAAACGAACTCAGCCTTTCTTTTCTACATCTAAATGTTATTTTTTTACCTGGAACATGTTCCCTATGCATTGAAGCACTTGATACCGAACATCTTTGTATTCCGAAGACAGCTATGAGTGGCAATTGCAAATGTTACAGGTTTTCGGAAAGGAAGAGTAAGGTCGTACCTCTGTTACAAGCTCTTTAAACACACCAGTTACACTAATATGAGGGGATGTGGACATTAAATCCAATAGTTGGATGATCAAACGCTAGGTACAATCATTCAGTTTTCTGATCGTGGAGGAAATTGGTCTTTCTACCTTGGTATGTTCGTCTTCTTCTTGGTGTAGTTGAGTAAGTAGTGATTGTACAAGTATGCCCTCTTCATCAGTATTTAAAGCATGTCGCTGATGACACATTCGAGATAGATACTATAATTATGGCCTCAGTTGATATGCATGAATCCGACCCATTCAAATAAAAAGAGATACGCTATAAATGACGTGCACCTGTAGTCGCTTTTCTCCTGTTAGCACGGCGAGATTATGTATATACTAATTTAGCCGAGCAGTAGAGACATACACATTAGTATGTTATATCTATAATGTGCATGTTGTAGCCAACCCCTGTTTCCTCTAAACCGATCGTGCCTGTCTCGTCATTCACGTCGTCATTTCTATAAGAGGTCGGGTGGTTAACTTTTTTGCGTGAATCAGGCTCGATCTTTAGAATTAGACGCGGCAAACGTTTGTCCGCATTACGTACGCTCGCTGAGGTGGAGGCGAGTGCTGTTCTCCGAAGTGACGCTTCATATATAGCCGTAGAAGACGGTTACGAGTTAAAAAGAGTAACTGTATGTGTCTTTCTCAAGCGAAGCGTGTTGACTCCATCCCAAAAAAGTTGGTCCGGGCCGCATTTTGATATCCCGCCCTAAAGCCCAGCCAAATTTTTGCTGTGCAAGTGTGGTGAGTGAGTAGGCAGGTGAGACTGCGTCTGGCCTAGCAGAAGGGGGGGAAAGGTCCTGTAAGCCTTTTTTCCCTTGATCGGAAACCATGTCTCATAATAATAACTTTACCTTTGTGAATACGACCTCAGCGAGCGCGGATATAAGAAGACAACCTATTGCAATGCAACCTCTTCCGAATCCGCCGACGCATCAGGCTATGAATGGTGCTCATCTTGCTTTCATGCAGCGTCCACCATTTCCGTATGCCCCACAACAGATCATGCCCGGTCGCGTACCGTACCCACAACCATATCCAGCACCTATGGCTAATCGAGCTCCATCGGCAGGGACACAGGGAGTGTATTCCACTTATCCTGCACGATTAAAACGATCGGATGATAATGCGTTGATATTACCCACCAGTTACCTCACCAACAGGAAGCCGCGCTTTACCGGTGAATCGGACGATGACTTTGATGAATTTCTGGAAGAATCGGATGAAGAAGGCGCTTCTGGTGTACGAACACGTTCCGCGACCACGGCGGCGGCGGTAGCAGCAGCAGGAGGTGGAGGCACGCCTACACCTGCCCCTCCAGCCGAGCTACCAAAAATTGTCCGCAAAAAGAATCATATCTACCCAGGTCTAGCCGATTTAGAAAGGGCTTCTAGTATGGAAGAAGTATTAGTACCAATACGACTGGATATCGATCTGGAGGATGTGAAACTCAGAGATGTATTTCTGTGGAATATGAATGGTACATATAGATGAAGGTTTTTTGCGGGAGGGATGGAACATGACCGAGGCTGATGCTTTTATCATCCTAGAGCAATTCTTAACGCCCGAAAAATTTGCAGAGATCTTATGTGAAGATCTTGAACTCCCTACATTCAAATTCGTACCGCTGATTGCCGAATCCATTCGCACCCAGGTTCTGGACTTTGAAACGATCCATGAAGTGGAATTACCGGCAGAGGGCATCCGAGTTGTCATCAACGTAAGCGGGGAGGGAATAGATCATTCCGATCAACTTGGGGTTGACATATTTTTTTATCTGGTATTTTTCCTATAGCTTGATCTTCAAATTGGAAAAGTCAATCTGCGCGATCGGTTTGAGTGGGATCTGGATAATATTGGCAATAATGCTCCTGAAGTATTTAGCCGACAATTGGCATCGGAACTCGGTGTGGGGGGTGAATATGTCTCTATCATTGCGCACGCCATCCGAGAGCAACTTTATAAACACAAAAGACAGTTAGTAGACGAGGTAAGACTTTCCGAACAGTCATCCAAATGAGTTTCTCCATCTTGTTTTTGACCAATGATTTCAATCCTTTTAATTTTCTTGGTTTAAAGTACGGTCTAGAAAATGAGTTTGCCGAACCTTTATCGTCTGGTTTCCGTGGTATAGAAGATGCTAATCATTGGACACCACAAATGGAAGTCCTTTCCAATGAAGAATTAGAAAAGCTGCTTATAGCACAGGAGCGTAATATTCGGTAAGTGTTTAGAAGATTTGGCCAAAAGAAAAAGGTGGCAAACTTTTTTTTAACTGACCTTTGTCTCTTTGCTTGTACTTTCAAGACGGTTACGAAGAGAAACACGATTTAAACGGTCGTCAAGGCGAAGGGGATCAGCAACACCTTCGAGATACCATGGTAGTAGTAATGCAGGCACTCCTTCTTAAGCCATGCGTATTTTTTTTAATTTGTAAATAACTCAATTATGCGGAACCACAACAAATACAAAACGTACAGGTTATTCAGGCACCTTTTTTTTTTTTTTGGAGAACAAGCCTTTTTATCAAAAAATGTCTAGGACGATTACGGAATCATGTTTTGACATTCCGAACGTCTTGTTTTAGCGATTTTTGATCATTGCATAAAGAGTTTGTTATCTGTTTGGCTTGCGTTGCAAGAGAAACAAAGCGTTTGGGACTGTTAGGATGCATGCCACGTTAGATCCTTTTGTGGAGCGGAATTTTTTTCTTGGCCAAAAAGAGCGGCATGATTTTCTCGTCGTGGCTTTTTCTAAAGGCCCTGCCAAGCGATCCTGAACGAAGGGCACAGTTTGCCACTCATTTAACTTTTATATATGAATGTGTTGACCCATGACATTATACAGTCGTTTATATTCATTTTTATTTTCCCTTATCACCAGTTATACCTTCATTGTTCTCTTAGCATTTCTATGGTTTGCCAGAGACTATCCTGCGTGGCGTGACAAACGACGACGATCAGAAAGGCTTGGCCAAGCCAATGCTGAAAGCACATCCTCTACCTTACATTCAACGCAAAAAGAAAAGGACGATGATCATGTTTCTTCTACAGAGAGTGTTACGGACGCCAAGCAGCATGCCAATCTTACTTGGATACACTACATTCTTGTTAGTCCCATGGCTGCGCTGTATATCCTCGTTCGTGGTGTCCTCGACTTGGCCCGCTTTGTCCTCTTTCGAATGCTTTGGTACAGCGAGCAAAGCTTACCGATAATCGATGCCTGGTTGTTTGAAAAAGTCACTGTCTGGTTACCTCAGAAAATCGAGCAATTGACCGTCTGGTGGAAGACCCACGGTGTTGATTCATGGGAACGTTGTCAAGCAGTTATGGTTGCTGAAGGATCACGCATGCTTGTTTTGCTTGTTGAACAAGCAGTTACTTGTCTTTGGATGCTCTTTAAGCTAGTCCAGCGCATCACCGTCTGGCTGTACGAGGTATGGGAATTGCTTCGCGATGCATGCGATTGGAAGCAGCGGGCAAAGGATGCGCTGCAGGTTTACCAGATCTACTTCCATGGACCGTGCTTGTCGTTTAGCATGAGAATCCAGGGGCTTATCGCCTTGTTTATGGAAGCCTGTTATCAAACGGCTTTGGGTGTCCTGGAGGATGTGATTTGGTTTGTCTCATTCACAGGCAACTGCTGTCATCATGTCTTTGTGACCTTTTTGTATGACCCTTTTTGTCATACGGCAGCGTGGATGCATATGCAGTTCCAAAGGAGAAAAGAACAATGCATGAAGTGGTTTCATTTGACGACGTTGTATCTTGCCGCGAAATCAGTGGATGCCTTTGAGTACGGAATGGATATGGTCCGATCAGAAGCTTTCCAGCGAAATTATACGCGTTTGCAAAGACTATTTTGGTCGCGCTTTGTATGGACAGTTCACGAGACGCTCGATTTGGCAGAGGATTTTCAGATGACGCTTGAGACGACGGTAGTCCATTTTTTGAAACCAGCTATGGAAGTTTTTGTGCATGCCATCCTACCTCAGTTGTCCGATGCATACGGAAAGGCTGCAGCCATTATAAGGCATCTATTTATGGAGCATTTTTATCCCACGTGGGTATGGACCATTCGCCACTTCGCAGGGCCCTTGTCAGTCCTGTGGACTTTTGTTACACATTTTTCGCAGATACTGTGGGCATGTACTTGGCCGATAGTAAATACCCTGTGGGAACAGGTTGTTTTCATGGCGGGTGTGATGGCTACGGTATCCAAGTATTGGATGGTCCGAACATACGGGATTGGGCCGATGTTTTACAATGAATTGGCTGAGATGGTGAGGGAAAATACCCCAGCGGTGGCTCAAATATTCCTTGCATGGGCGGAACGCATTGTTGCCTCGGTAGATTGGTCGGGGTTGCAGTCGGATTTTGTGCTCATGGTGATGACTTTACAAGAAGCCGCGACAACGCAATTCAATTTGTTGTTGATGTCTTTGGAACGAACATTGAACACTTACATAAAGGAGGAAACCCCCAGTCAAGGGAACCCTACAAAAAAGGCAAAGACAATCTGATACCACAGCAATCACTTGTCTGTAAATAACCTTTTTTTTTATTTATTTAAGCAAATGAAATGCTATCTTTGGTTGTTGTCATAAAAGAGAAAGGAAAAAAGAAAACTTTTATGCAAGCAGTGTTGTTTGTTATTTCGTTCGGTTGACAAGATCCAATGATTCAACCTTTCTTTATTTGAGTCTGCCGTGCTTAAGCAAATAGGGATTTTTTAGGCTGACGCTAAAATATACGAGCTAACGTGAGTTAGCTTGTGCAGGAGCACCCGGTCCAAGTAGCATCGATGGGGTTAGTCACATTGACTGGAAAGAGAAAAAAGTAATAGAAAGAACTGGTTTATAGAACGACATTGAAGGATAGTCATTTATTTCTAAACCAGTCTAGACTGTCCTACCTTTCTTGTTTCGAACAAAGCCCATTGCCTTCTCTTTCTCTTTTTCTCATCGATAGCTATTTTTCTTTTTTAGTGATAAGTGCTGTATTATGAAAGTACCAAACTTATTCTGGCATAGATAGCCAAGAGGTGGATATCTCTCCGATAGAAGAGGACTTTTTTTTAAGTAGTGACTGAGGATTTTCTTTTATCGTCTTATTGTCCTGAAGGAGTGGGACATTGACAAGTTGGTTTTTTTAAGGTTACGCGCAAAAGTGAAAGGGAAGAAAAAGGGGAGTTAGAAGGGGAGAAGGAATAGGTTTGGAGGAGAGGGGAACAAGAGGTGTCTCTCTCTCTCTCTCTCTCTATGTATGTATGTGTATGTATGTCTACATATGCTTTTTGTGTATCTCATCCAACGCCACGGGTTGTGTGAAATAGATCCTTTTCTTGCAGTGCCTGGGCCTTCTGGAATAGGCAGTGATCGAAATACGTCATGGTTCAAACCGCGCCGAAACCCAGAGTAAGAGAAAATTCCAGCTTCAGCGGGGCACCTCAGCAAGCTTTACCAATTACGGAGTGAGCCTTTTTTTTTTTCTTTAGTTGGTCGTGTTTTGTTGGTTTCTCTCCATTTTTTCCCTTTCCCTTTCCTTTCCTCTTTTCTTCCTCTTTTTTCTCTCTCTCTTTTTTTTCTTATATTTTATATATACATTATACATATACATTGTCGTCCCTCTTGGAATACAGTATACGAACCTGATGAATATGCTAACCAATCGGATCTGGCTTGCACAACCATCGCCACCTCTTTGTGATTCACCACTCCTATGCCTTCCCAAAGAACTGCTTCTCGAAATCATATCCAATGTTGCGGTCTCCTCCGTTTCCTCATCTCAACTCTATCCTACCGCATTAATCGAACTTTCAAAATGTTGTCGATATATCTACCATCTTATCCATCGCGATCCTTGGCGCCTTTCAACCCTTTGGTCCCGTGCATTTCATGTTCGCTTTGACACTCGTGCCATCTATCGCCGTCAGCTGCATCTGCAATTGGATTGGCAATCCGTCCTAGCTCGCCGCTGCAGGGCCCTGTACACCTGTCGGTCTTTTGTGGAGAATCCCTCCAATATTAATCTACTGGACGCCATTGATTGGGAAGTTATCTGGGATATGCTCACTGAACATGGTACGTACCAGAATCCTACAACAACCAAAAAAAAAAATCAGGCCATCTCTCCGATCTCACCTCCTCTTGAATTTCGTTCTTTGTGCTTTTATTGCTATTGTATCTTTGTAATGGATAGATCTGCTCAATATACCCATTCTTCTTCATTACCATGTTCACTCAGCCGCCGGAATCGCCTTCCAATTGGGTAGCTTTCGTGATCGCGAGATCTATCCAGTCGTCCTACCTATTTTGTCATTGCTCGTCAATTATGGTAAGAACCCTTCGTTTATTCCCAAAAACCTTCTCTACGGACTATTTTTTTCTGTGTTCCTGGAACTTAAAATATTTTGTGGGCTCTTTTAGATTTCAGCATCACGAGGTTCTTTGCGTCTGAGCAGCCCACTCAAATCGTATCCAACGAACTAAGTCAGTTCGCCTATGAGTTCGAAGCAGACGCTCTTATCAACAAACACATTCCCCAACAGCAGGCATTTCCTTCATGGTCCATTCAAACCCCCGAGTCTCTTGCATTCTACCCCGCGCAAGACCCTCTTAAATCTGCGCTCCATTTGTTTTTCACCACCGTGTTTGCACGTCATCCATCCCTTCATCAAGCCATTCCAGGATGTGTCCCCATTCCTTTGTTTAGCTTCCAATCCGACATGTTCGATGTCGAATTCCTGAGACGATACGAACGTGATCTCTTCTTCGCCAGTCTTCGGGAGTCGCGTACCGGTTGGAAAGAAAAACACCATCACTTCAGTCCCCTGCCTTGTCCCCGGAAACGCAAAAATATCTATGCCGATACAGGATTTGCTTCTGCCAGTCATTTTGTCAGCGAAGCCCACCGCATTGAAGGTGACTGGATGGGGTATTATTCCTTCCTTGACCCAGACGAATCGTTGAACTTGACTGAGAACTGGTTTGATGGACCCATGCGAATCACGCTGCGCATCATTCCACTGGAAGAACCGTCTAATTCCACTACTTCTTCTTCTTCTTCTTCTTCTGCATCATCATCACCATCGTCCTCTTCATCATTATCATTAACATCATCCTCATCATCTACTTCTACTTTCTCTTCTTCTTCTTCATGGTTCTCACGATGGCAGGAAACCGTACCCCCGTCAGAATCTCGAAAACGCCGAAAACTTACAAATAAACGACAAGCTACTAATCAATTCCCAAGTGCATATCTGCGGACCTGCCCACTCACTCGATTTGAAGGCTCTGGCGTGGATAATCTCGGATCATTTACGGTGACCGGTTTGATCGATGATACTGAAGACGGTCGTGTCACATGGGAAAAAACCTACATCGACTCTGGTGAAACATGGGAATACAGTGGCCGATTCATCTGGCCCATGGGTCTTTGTGGTCGATGGGGTGATGAAGCCTACAGTGGTCCATGGTGGATGTGGAAAGTTTCTGATAATGAAACTGCCGCAACGAACTCTTCCTCATCCTCTTCCTCCTCTTCTTCTTCCTCGACTAACCAAACTCCTTCCCATTCCAATGCTTCCTCCATAAAATGAATTCTTTTTTCTTTTGTAATTTTAATAATTTTTCTTCTCTTTGTTTTTGTTTTTCCTTTTCAAAACGTAACATGTGCACAAACTCTTTTTCTTATTATTGTTTCCTCACTCAAAATTAAAAAAAAAACTGTAAAAAAGGGAAAATGGACGCGGGGCCCAAGTTTCTACAATGATGGCGAAGCTTCATTCGGATAAGCCGATCCGATGAGAAAGGTTAAGTTCGGTCTCAGAATATCCGACCCGGACCTGAGCAGCACTTGTCCGTGGGATTAACGCCCGCTCCTGCTCCCCATACTAAGATTCCCCCTCTTCTAGCATCCATTTGAAAGGTAAATGATTCCATCCATTGATACGAATTAGAGAAGAAAGAACAGCGGCTAGTAGATGGATGCATTCGATACGGGCGGATAACCTGTTGCTTCGATTAAAACAAAAAAAAAGCCTTTGCGAAAACGACATGAATGCTAAGAATTATCAATACAGAAGAGAAAAAGAAACAGAATCGGGATCCAGAAACAATCATGAGGCAACTTATCGACCTGGATCAGCAAAGAAAATGAACGGTTGAAAAGCAAAAAACGCATTAAAAAAGCAATAGTCGTATTTACAGCAATCCGTCATGTATACCGTTGCGATGTATTCCCATCCGCTGCAAGCTGTTCTTTCTGGGATTTTTTTTTATTTGCTGAATGAAAAACTAAAATTCTTTTTTTTATTTGCTCAATTTTTACAAAGCTCCAATGGTCACTCCTGCCGTGAAGCACAACATTGTGAAGAAGCGTCGCGCTACTTTCAAGCGTCACCAGTCGGATCGCTTCATGCGTGTCGGTGTATGTATTTAGGGATGAAAAAAAGGGAAGGACAGAGAGAAAACGCGGGCGGATGGGAAAATGGCACTATTGTCTTTGCAAGATGTATTGACAGTGAGTGTGCGATATGTTTTATATAGGAATCCTGGAGAAAGCCCAAGGGTATCGATAACCGTATGCGCAGACGCTTCAAGGGTACCGCTCCCATGCCCAAGATCGGTTACGGTTCGGCCAAGAAGACCCGTCACTTGTTGCCCAACGGTTTCCGCAAGATCACCGTCTCCAATGTCCGTGAGCTTGATCTTTTATTGATGCACAACCGCACCTACGCTGCTGAGATTGCCCACAACGTCTCCTCCAAGAAGCGTGTCGGTATCCTTGAACGTGCTGCCCAATTGAACGTCAAGGTCATCAACGCTGGTGCTCGTCTCAGATCCCAGGAGTAAATAAAAAAGACAATTTCATAAAAACAGAAATAAACAACTCCGTTCTCTCTGCTTCATCTTTTCATTAGCAAAGAAAAGGAAAACAACAAGTGATTGCATTTATCCTCCCAATGAAATTTAAAGGGTCGTATGGATGTATCTCTTCTTGCATAAAGCAATCTAGTGCAAACGATCGAGTTCTGGATTCTAAGCTAGTCTTCCAAGAGTTTGATCGACTTAACATGGAGCTTTGCCAGCTATGGGTTAACTCAGTTGAGTCATGCAACAATACATAGGTGTTGTGCTCAAGTTTCAAAGTTACATTTTTAACTGTGGTTCTGTCGATGGCCAGCTACATTGAGAACCGCCTTCTCTGCTTCCAAAAATGGTAGACCTGTCGTGCTATGATTGTTGTTGTTGTTCTATACCGATTTCCTTGTGTTCACTAGTGCATCCAATGCCTACTATCCGATAAATAAACTGTGAGATACGACTAAGCCGGTTGAAATAGTTTGCATTGGATGGGGTTCCTCTCCTCACTTCCCCCCGATCTTCCCCTAGATCTGTATGAACCAGAATTTAGTATGCTCCTCCATTGTCGACACACATACCACCAAAAAAGAAAACGAAAGAGACGGAATCTAGACATTACAAAAGTAATTAGGGGGATCTAATTCTTAGGCTATGGATCATGTACAATGACACTAGAAAATCTGATGCGGATGGTATAGCGACATTTGTAGCTATTTGTTCGACGTTGGCAAAGTAAAGTTTCTCTACCATTAAAATAAAATGTAACCTTGTTTGCATCAAAAAAAAAAAAAAGGTTGCAAGTCATTCATAGTCATGTTCTAGCCATAAAACGCCCTCAAACTCTCACGTTTCTTTGACTGATAACGTTGTGCAATAAGAAAAAAAAAGGTTCTATTTTTCTCAATGTCTCTTTCTCTATATACCGCGAAAAATAATTGGGTCCCTCAACGCTTAAAGAAAAAAAAATACTTTACAAACAAAGGATAATATCCAACTTTATTGCGTGAAACACATGTACAAGTCTACCCAAATATAGATGCTAGAACCGATGGCTCTTTCTCTGTCTCTTTCTGTTTCTTTCACTTTTCTCTGATCCTTCTCTTTTTCTCTTTGCAGAGACAATCTTTTTAGGCATTAGAGTAAACGCTAGAAAACCTGAGGACGAACATGTTGTAGGGATTTGCAACAATATTTCGAATGTTAAAAACCTGATGTTGTTTACAATGTTGTTGAACGATGCTTCACGTTGCACTACTTGCAGGATTTTCAGCATTTGCCAACTTGCACATGATATATGTTTTTTATTAGACAATGTGTACTTCATTCGAAAAAGGGAAAGGAAAATAAAAAAAATGCTTTTATTCCTATCTTTCAACAGGAAACTAACGGCCTTGCATTGTAAATCACTGACTTCTTACTTCTTTTCCTTGTGTATCATGGTTTATTCCCTGAATGGTAGCATTCATTTAAATGGAAAAGAAAAGGGCTCTTGTCAGGGCATGAGAAGAAAGGCTTTACCTTGAATCAGCAATACAAAATGGACGCACATTGCATTAAATGGATCATCGATAGCAAAAAAAGTATACACCCAACCCAGGTTAGCGTTTTCCTCCATTACACTGCGGATAGTTCCCTAAAGTAGCATTGGATCTGAAGGGACAATGGGTTTGGGACCCCAAAAATAAAATAAAAATCTGGCATGCATCAATATTTACAATTTTTTTTAACCTTGTTAGAGAAGCGAGTCTACATTTACGCTATTTTTTTTTTGTTGGCCTGCGCCATAACACAAAGGGAAAACAGGAGGTTCTTAACCTGTTGCGCAGTTCACTTCCAAGAATTTCCCATACATTCAGTCCACTCTTACTTCCATGTTCTAGCTCACTCCATGAACAAGTAGGAAGGAAAAAAGAAAACATTCATGCAAGATAGGCCATGCTGTGCTACCCAATCGCAAAAGATAGATGCGAGTCTGAACAGGCTTTTGGATTTTCCTAGTTTACTAGGCATCATTTTCTTTTTGCTTTATTATTTTTTTTAACTATGCATATGTTATAAAGGTTGATAAAAACTTTTGTTACGCAGCTTTTCGGTTTTGTATGTTTCTAGGGATATAATGCGATCGTGTGCTAGAGGCTATACCAAAGGACGAGGAAGAGGATGTATCCGTTGGCGGGGTTGGTTGATAGGTGGAAGGCAGTGGTTCCTGGGTTTTCCTACCAAACACACCAAATAAGGTCTTGAAGAGACTGTTTCTGTTTTGAGAAGAGATGTTGTCCACTGCATTAGGATCTAGATATGCCACCCAAGAAAGAAAGAAAAAGAAAAACAAAGACCGTTCATTATTCCGCAGGTCATCTAAACACGAATGGATAATACAAACCACTAAGCGGGAGTGCATTGTCGTTGGCACTCAGACTGATGAAATAGGTGAATGGAATCAGCCAGACACAGATGCCAAAGAACGCAGCAATATCCATAAAGGGTCGATAATGACTTGTAAAATAACGGAACCATAGGAAATGATCTATAAACACGAGGACTTTTTCAAGAACATAAAGTGAATCCCTTGTTCTGCTGATATCCTCATAGACACACACACACACTCTCTCTCTCTCTCACTCTCTCTCTCTCTCTCTCTTCTTTTCGCATGAAATCCTCCAACTGATTCTTACAACAACTGCTCACAAAGGGAATACTTGTCAGACTGATGAATGGAAACGTCTGGAGGTTGGTACTATAGACACAATGGCAAAATACGGAAAAGGCGAGTAACAGGAACGGAAGGCGATCAACAATCCATAACAGTACATGGATCGCAATGACAGTCTGACCAGGATATATTAGCCAACTTTTTGTAAATATCTCACATTCACGTCGGAATTGATCTTACTGCTGTCATGGTTTTGATCACTTTCTTTGTATAAACCGTATATTCTTCCACCAGTTCTGCTAGGTAGTACAACCCACATGCTGATAGAGGAAGGCGCATTGGAAGTTGTTCAGGGTTATTCACGTCAAACCATCAGTAAGTTTTTACCTAAACTGAGCACCAGAAAACAAAACGCCAACGCCGATGCGCCATAGGCTACTAGATGAAGGAATGTCATGACCAATATGGTTCGCGGGTTCGGGATCAGCCCAAACGCGTGAAAACCACACTGGTCCTGCCGGAACCAGTGGCGGAAATCGAAAAAGAAACTCCGCACGACGATCTTTCACTCTATATCCAAGTCTATTGAACGGCATCATTTCATAAAAATAATATAGGATTAATTCTGTCTAGGCGTTGTATAAGAAAATGAAAAACGCTTTGATGTTTAATTCATGATGTAGAAAAGAAAAAGAGAATAGACTCTAAGCTAAAGTCTAATCGAAAAAAACGGAAATGATTTTATTTTATTGCTCTTTCTTTTAGTCTTCGTCCCAATGACCCTGCTTCTTCGGAGGTTTTGGTCCACCTGCTGGTTTAGACATGATGATCTATCATTTCATGGTTAATAACTTCATACAAAAAGAGGAAAAAAGAAATACGCCCAAATTTTCTTCTTTTCCTTACCTGATCAACACGGAGTACAGTAATGGCAGTATCTGCGGCCAACTTGATAGCCCAGTATTTAGCAGTAAAAGTATCCAAAACACCGGCCTTGACAGCATCCAAAGTTCCATCATTCTCGTTCTAATGGACGCAGATATTCATCAGTTTACCATATCCTTGGTTTTCATCCCTCTGCATGCGCAAAGGTGTTTCTGTGCATACCTCAACATCAACACCAATGTTTCCGCCGTTCTCGCTTTCTTGATAATGGGCCGCATACAGACGGGATAAAACAGCAGTGGCATCCATACCAGCATTTTCACACAAGGTTCTAGGGATGACTTCCAATGCTTCTGCAAACTTCTTCATGGCATGCTGGTTCAATCCAGGTGTCTTTGCTGCAAGTGCCTGCAAACGCTTATTCAACTCCATTTCGGATGCACCTGCACCTGCAAGCAGACGACCGTCGCGTGTCAAAGCCTTAATGACGTTCACACCATCATCCACTGCACGTTCAATATCGTCCATATGGTTTTGGGTGGCACCACGGATCACGATGGTCGTAGTTCGCGATTGTCCCTCGGCTTCCTGACGGAAGACGGTTACTCGATCACTACCAATCTCAACTGTCTCGACCACATCACAGTATCCCATTTCTTCTGCCATAGGAGCACCCAGGCGGGCCAATGCAGTGGCACCAACCACTCGGCAAAGACGTCGAATATCGAATTTAGAAAGAACCTTGACGGCCATGATATTGAAACGATTCAAATAGTGCAAGGCAAGTTCACCGATACCTGCTCCAGTAACAACCACCTTGACACCAGCATCTGCCAATTCTTGGAAAATCTAGGCAAGAACCATCATCAGTTTTTAACTAAGATATCCTACTCTTTCTTACCTTTTCCATGTGCTTTTCTTCATCTTTGCTAAAGTTAAGCATTTCTTGTGCGTTGTGAATCAAGACAGTGCCCTTTGTTTCAGTCTGTGCAATGTCCAAAGGACAAGTGAAAACAGCCACCTTGGCCTTAGTAGCATTTTGAATGACACCTAATGCATCCTATTTAGCCTACAAAATACACAACAATCGCTTTTTCTTCCATTACCTTCAGGTTCACGACCAAAGACCATGCCTTTGACAACTGTGGATTCGTGAATGCTTGAACCCATAACCTTGACAACTCGAATGTTATCAACATTGAAGTCCTTGGGGTTCTTAGGCATGACGTTCAAAGCAGCCTCTGACACGAGATCGCTCAGCAATTCTTCATAACCGTACTGCTTTGCGGCAATGGGCGATTTGATAGTCTTTCGAAGCTGTTCCCGAGCGTGCAGGGACTGAACATTTTCCACGACAAGTTCTGCATCAAAAAGAAAACGTACTGTTAAGCGACCGATACCATGTTTTGTCTTCGTTTCCACCTACCTTCCAAAATAGACAATGCGCGATCTCTTGCCAGCTCATAACCTTGGACGACTTCGGAAGGATGGAGACCTAATCGGAGGAGATGTTCGGCCTTTTGCAAAAGCTCTCCAGCAAAGACCATCACGAAGTTGGTATTGTCGCCCACTTCCATTTCTTGCTGCTGCGATGCCATCACAAGCAATTTCGCGGCAGGATGAACGACATCGAGCTCACGAAGGATGGTGGCGGCATCGTTGGTGACAAATAATTTTTCGAGATGGTTGATGATCATTTTGTTACGGCCTTTATATGGATTCTATGTTAATAACATTTCTTCATCGGAAATGCATAAAGGATGATTTACCGTTAGGACCCATAGATGTTCTCACCACTTCGGACAGTTCATGGGTAGCTTCGATATTTCGGAGAACAGCTTCATCTACACCTTCTTGGAACTATTTCCAAGCGTTATAACGTTGTTTATGATGTGTCTAATGGTTTGCTGTGTACCTTATATCCCTCCTTGAATAGCTGAGGAAGTGTGCTCTTGGGTATGCGCAAAGCCATGTTGATCTGTACGCGTCGTTTCTGAAAGGGAAGGGCAACGTAGACCTGTCAAAGGCTTTTTACGGGCGTAAAAGTTTTGTAAAGTCCGACGAGCACGATGGAAAAACGTCATGCGCGGCTACTATATCTGGACACTGCGTCAGTTCCATATCACTTGGTCCTCACCAGGGCTCTATATGCTTCTTTAACGGACCTTTCAAACTCTTTATGAAAAAGTAGAGTGAATTTTGGATCATATTGCAGCCATTCATGAAACAAATGGGTCTTTGTTTTCAAACAGAAAGAATCGTAGGATGACGTGTCTTTAACCATGCGTACTATCGATAGAAAGGGGATTTAATGAATACAGGATATGGTAGGACACAATTGGACTTAGAGTATGCTTACATAAGAGAAGCGCTTACTTATGTTGTGTTTAAAGCATTAAACATTCATATTACTGCCCGATAATACCTTGCGGTACCCTTGGGCATCCGGTTACAAGTATTTTAGTCTTTCATCCTTATATACGTAGATGTCTCGAGCCATGCCATTCATACAATAGCGTAGAATAGGCAAACGTGCGGTGAATAAAAAGCATAGAAAGATTACACAGTTACACTCCACATTTAACTGGCAGTAGCAGTATGCTATTACTCTAGTCGCGAGACAACACACACTATTAGACAAACCATGCATAGAGGATAAAGACCGGGCACACAAATTATAGAAGGTTTTGGTCCTTGCGCGGAACCGTAAATTGCAAAGCGAGTTTTTGTACATGTTTTCTTCATCAATCTTAGAGCTCTCACTATTGTTTAGCAGAAAAGACACGGATTCGGGAAATAGAGAGATATAAAATATTACCTGGTCTTTGGTTAACAATAGCGCAACATTCATACTGTGGGCAGAGGACATTTTCTTGTACCGTCGATGTGTTTGAGCATTTGACAAGATAGAAACAAGGATGAACTTCCATCTTTAGAATTGCTTATTTTATGGTCATGATATTCACGAGGAGAATAGTGTATAGTTTGATTATTGTTTTACGGTAGTAATACGTCTTGTTTTCTGTAATTTACGCTTATCGTCTTTCTAACAGACAATCACTCAATACAGTGTGGTTGCTAAACGCAGAATCAAGCAATCGGATTGGAATCCCCCACACATAGACACATGAGAATCTGAGCAACCATTCTAGATGTCCCAAGTGTTCAGAAAAATAACCGATATTTTGCTAATAGTGTGAAAAAGCAAGTGAGACAAGCGCGTATTTTAGGTTTTTCGTCAAACCCGCTAACACACTGATAAGCTACTGTTTGTGCTACGAGTGTGCTTTACCCAATGTTTCTTCGTCACTACTTAAACCTGTACGCTGACTGTACAGTCTTTTCTGAGGGATACGATTTGTTTCAGTGTATAGTTTAAAGGAAGGCATGGTTTGTCAATCAATGCCTTGATAGAGATGCCTCTTTCCAGAGTTATCCTATTGGTCCAACTTTATTCTCGGTTGTACACAGAGGAAGTTTTACACGGTCAGGTGCCTAGACTACCATTGACCGCATAAATGGATGGTCACTCGGGAAAAGTCATCCTACTCCTTTTTCTCTTTCGTGCCTCTTCTTTTGCACTATGGTTCTTGTTCCTACGATGGAAGTGATCTATTCTGACATATGTCTTTTACACAATCCTCCGACTCAAATTCGCAACGGTACAGCGACTGTTCATCCAGGTAAAGAGAAGAAGCTATCCGTAAGAAATAATACCATCATTAAAAATGCAAGAATGGCATGGATGATATAGAATGTCCGGATCGATTGAGATCTATCAAGAAGTACATAGACGCGCATGCGGAGTTTAGTGTGTTATCTCCTCGTGATTATACCCTCGGACCAATCCTGGCTGTCCATCACTCTGATTTTCTCGATTTCCTCCAAACCATTTATAAGCAGTGGGTTGACGAAGGACTTTCAGAAGATGCTGTGATGGGTGAGGTGTTTGCTCATCCAACATTGATCCAGCACCTTGGAAACCAATGGCAGAAAAATGCTCAGACAAGCGCATCCGCAAGATTTGGCCAATATGTCTTCGATATGTCCGTATTGATCATGAAAGGTAATGCTAGATGATTTGGGACATCAAATTGATTAGCAGATGAAAACGCTTGGATTCCTAAAGTATGATCCCTTAACTCGAAATAGACACATGGACATCGACTTACGAATCGGCCCAGATCGTTTTGACAGGCGCCCATCAGCTTTTGCGGCAAGCGGAAAGCAATAAACAACAACCCGCAAGTGTTTATGCTGTATGTCGACCACCTGGCCATCACGCAGCGGGGAATATGGCTGGAGGTATGTAGAAAAAAAAAAAGAAAGGAGAAACAGATCAAGACCCATAGGGCTTATGTTTTATGCCATGGTTGTTTCTACTTATTCAGGCTTCTGTTTTATCAACAATGTGGCCGTGGCTGCGAGATTCTTGCAAAACTACACGCTTCAGGATATGGACCGATTCATAGAGAAAGGAGAGTTATCTGCATCTCAAAATGATAAGAAGAAGGTCCTGATTGTCGATATTGATTACCACCAGTTGAGTTATACTTTTCCCTATCCCACAGCCGTCATGTGTATTGAACAAATAGTTTACATTTGCGTAGTGGTAATGGCACCCAGACTATCTTTTATGATGACGCTTCTGTTTTCTATATCTCGTTGCATTGCTCGCCCGATTATCCTTACTTCACTGGAAGCGCAGCTGAGATTGGCATTGGTCCTGGTGAAGGTTACAACATCAATATTCCGTTGCCGAAAACTACAACTGATGCTGAATATTTAAATGCATTGAGCGGTGTATTGAATAGGCCGGATGTAGTTAAGTTTGGGGCAGAGTATGTGATTTGCTCCTTAGGTCTGGACACATGGCATGAGGACCCAATAGCTGGGATGAAATTAGAGGATTTGGCAACCTATCATCAGATGGGGAATCTCTTAAAAACGTCGGAAAGCTGCAAAGGCAGGCCTGTGTTATTCGTACAGGAAGGCGGCTATGCGGTCTCTAAGTTGGGCGAATTAGTCGGAAAAGTACTTACAGGATACCTCAATTAATGAGATAAACGCTAAAAACAGCTAAATACTGTCATGGTTTTGAAAGAAGATGGAAGACGAGTGAGAGAGGAATACGTCGTCCTACACAACGTCCAATGTGAAGGAGGAGATGGAGACATCATTAATAAAGGGTACAAAACCAGCAAGAAAGCTTGTCTTTTGGATGATAGAAAAACACCAGTTGATTTGAAGAGCTCTTCATACTTTATTACCTATGGATGGCATGCATGATGACGAAAACGGTCCTTTCCCCACAGTAGATGGTTTTATTCCAAGTGAATGAAACGATCGTGGGAGACCGGCGCTTGAATTTCTTGTCTATTTCTTTCATGAATAGGCCATCCCGCTCCTTCTTTTCCACACCAGATCGATCATGCTTACAAACATACGCCCTCTGCTTTCCCGGATATGTTTTAGACACACTGCAGTGAGTTCTCGTAAAGCATAGGAATATGCTGCTCTTCATCGAGATTGTACGGTTTTGCTGATCCTGTCCAGTTGCAGCGTCCAGCCATGCCGATCCGGTCGAATGCCACCTTGGCCAGTGTTCAGGTAAAGTCATGCAGCCATTGCATGTTTCGACTTGTGTTTACTGAAGACACGATGGCTAGATCCCGGTGGTCTCTAAATATTTAAAGGATACATTTGGTCGACAGCATAATTATCTTCGTCTATCATTGACAGAGCGTTGTAACCTGCGATGTGAGTCACAATAACGCACATGCTCCTCCAGCCGGGCGTTGACGGAGAGTTTTCACAAATTTAGGCACTTACTGTATGCCCGAAGAAGGGGTGGATTTAACGCCTAAAGAACAGTTACTGACCACAGAAGAAATTTTGCATCTTGCTCAACTTTTTGTTGACCAAGGTGTCACTAAAATTCGTTTAACGGGGGGCGAGCCTACTGTACGCCCTGATATTGTCGAAATTGTTCAGGGTTTGGGAAGACTGAAAAACCGCGGACTTCAGAGCATTGGTATGACCACCAATGGCGTCGCATTGAAACGCAAGTTACCCAAATTAAAAGAAGCTGGACTCGATTCTTTAAATATCAGTTTGGATACCTTGGATCGCCATATGTTCGAGATCATGACTCGTCGCCGAGGTAAACAATCTTGCCTTTTATTTTTTCCTGGATTTCACTGATATCATATGGTTTGTTAGGATTTGAAAGAGTGCTAGAAGCTATTGACGAAGCAGTAAACATTGGTATTCCGAACGTAAAAATCAATTGCGTCGTCTTACGAGGATCAAATGATAACCAAATACTCCATTTTGCGGCTTACACCAAAGATCATCCTGTGAACGTGCGTTTTATTGAATATATGCCATTTGACGGTAAAAAGAATATAGCTCACTTTCTGTGTATTTATATGAAATATCACCCACTATTCTGTCCGAAAGGCAATCGATGGAACAAGGACAAGTTAGTGCCCTATAAGGAGTTAATTCGTCGTATCGAATCGATATACGGTAGCCTGATCAAACTAAAAGATGATCCGAACGATACAACCAAGGTTAGAAACCGATAGCTTTGCTTGACAGTGCCGATTCAACCTAAAAATTGCTTTTGTCTTTGCTGTTTTGACAGGCTTATCAAATTCCTGGTTACTGTGGCAAACTGGGCTTTATCACCTCGATGACTGATCATTTCTGCGGAACATGCAATCGGTTACGGATCACAGCTGATGGAAATATTAAAGTTTGCTTATTTGGCAATGCTGAGGTGTCCTTGCGAGATTTGATGCGCAAGGGATGTTCTGATGATGAACTACTTGAAGTTATTGGTGCGGCTGTCCAAAGAAAGAAGAAACAGCATGCAGGCGTGCTTCAGCTTGCCGCGCGGAAGAATCGACCCATGATTCTTATCGGAGGTTAACCACTCATCTTTTCACCCCTTTTATATGCCACTTTCACAAGCCAAATTATGAATTCGTTTTACCATTTCTCTTTAATACCAAACTTAATGCGATCTTTTTGGGAAAGCCTTGATTTACCAAACTTTGAACTGATAGAGATTCATCCTAGAACAAATTAATGACAAGGTTTGAATTAGAATAAATATTTGTATCTCCTTAACTTTGGCATGCAAAAGAAGCGTATGTGTGGTCGAATACAATTGTCTACAAAGTGACAAAAGCAAATAGAATCGTACAGTACCACATTGCTAACACAAATTCAAGCTGGTCAGGTAAAAGTCCTATATTAAACCCCTTTGTTATTCTCTCGGAAAATACACAGTTATTCTAACTTTCCTGTCACCGAAAGATTGAAAATTTTGCCGTTCAGCAGGACCACGTTGGACTATGACTCACCATCGCGCGGAGAGCGAATACGAGTAAATGCATACTCTCACTTAAGAATTCCCTCTGAGAAAAGAGGAAACGAGCAACGCGTGACTGTACAGTACTTGCTTCATAATGGGTCGCTTTCTTTTCAGGGCAGGACGTCTGTATCTCGACGTAAAAAAAAGAAAAAGAAATGCTATATGCTGGACAAGAGCACGCCCGATGAACTAAATGGTTCCTTCTGTAGATCTAAAATTGCACACTAGCTTTTCTCAACGACAACTTATTGTTCCGTGCGGCCGATTAGGGTCGTGTCGCGTTTATTCATCCGTTCCACGCGATGACGGTCCAAAGCATCTGACACATACTGACCCAGAGACTGGAGAGGCCCGTATGGTCTCTGTAAGTCAAAAACAAGATACACGTCGGGAAGCACGAGCCGTTGGTCGCATTACTATCCCCTGTGAAGCCTACGATTTGCTTAAGAAGAATGAGATGCAAACTTCCAAAGGCAATGTCCTTGCCGTAGCTCAGATTGCCGGTATCCAAGCGGCCAAAGAAACCAGTCGATTGATCCCCCTGTGCCATCCTATCCTGCTCGGCTCAATCAATGTTCACCTTTCATTGAATGATAAGCGACGAAGCGTCGAGTGCGAATCGGTCGTCGAAACTACGGGTAAGACGGGGGTAGAAATGGAAGCTCTGACGGCAACCAGTGTTGCCCTCCTTACTGTGTACGATATGTGCAAGGCAGCAAGTAAGAAGATGACCATAGAAGACATACATCTTGTTCAGAAAACAGGCGGCAAGAGCGGTGATTGGCAATGGCAAAAAGAGTAAGCTCTGTTCTTTTTTGCCTCCAGATAGTGTGTCTCCTTTCTTCCGTAGAGCTGTACAAATGAAAGCATTTCCAATCTCCAAAAGACATATTATTTTTATTAATTGTCCTTTTGTAAGATTATTGTTGTTTTATTAAAAAAAGGTGGTTGGATTTACTCCTCGTCGGATTCAGCACCCTTCTTCTCATCACCAGTAGCACGGGCTAAAAAGAAAAAAAAAATACTATTAGCGTCTTATTCCGCTTGCAGTAGACTACGGAAACTTACTGTAGATAACCTGGCTGGCGTGGCGAGAGATGGGCTTGATCAAACCCTGGGCCTCGAGCTCGCGGATGGCGACACGGGCAAGGGAACCGTTCAAACGAAGACGGTCAACCAAAACAGACTGAGAGATGAGCTTGTAGGTGGGGACTTCCTTGAAGAGACGCTCATAGGTGGGCTTGTCGAGAACAACCATGTTGTTGGCCTTGTCCTTGACCTTCTTGGCAGACCACTTCTATAAACGTGCCAACAAAGATTTACCCTGTTAGCCCGGTGTCCGTTTCTTTATCACAACCATGTCCTCAAAAAACACTTGCCTTCTTAGCCTTCTTTCCTCCGGAGGAAGAGCTTGGCTTGGCAGCAACGTCCTTCTTAGCCTAAATATAAGAAAAATAGCAGTGTGAGTTGAAGCAATTCTCAGTAGGTACGCGAAAGGAGAACCGAAAGGAGAACCGGAAGGAGACAGGAAAAGATAGAACATAGAATAAGAGATTCATCGGTAGTTTGTTCTTTTTGTTGCCTTCTCCTCATCAAACGTATCTATGACATGAGTTGACGTTTTGCAAGCACGATTTGGCTGAATGGCGTATAGCATGCGCAATGGTGTTTTGTTTTCATAGATGCAAGTGGGTAAGCGCCCACAAGGCATTATACCATGCGTCCTTTTCTCCACACGAAAGCTATTGACCGACTGTTCTGGATTGATACTTGGGTGTAGATCTGATTGATGCATCGCTTCCATCCGTTCCATTTTCTCCCTCGCTCTCCTTCCCGTTGTATGGATGTGCGAGAAAACTCACCATGATGAATAGAGAGAGAGCAAGACCTTTCCCCTGCCTTCTGCCTTCCTATAACCATCGCACACCCGGACAAGGGCGGAGACTTAATCTTTCCGCTGTCACCGCTGTTTAGTCCGCTTCCGGACCGGATTGAACCGTTCGTTCTCTCTGAGAATGGCACACTTGAAACGGCATTGCACAAGCATAGGTCATCGTTCATAAATTGGTAAACGCTATTTGTGACCAGTTCTTATATTATGGAAGCCCGTTATATACCGGTGTGAACACTGTTCTTTTAAAAACCTAAGTAAAGAATGACGCAAAAGCATGAAATAATATCTAAATCATGCAAACAATCTCTTTGACGAATATATCATCTTTTTACGGGCAGTTTATAGACAAACATAGGGAGGCCCATTGTTTTTGCCTTGTCATTCTAGCTGGTGGTGCAAATCATGGATACAAAAAAGAGCTTTTGTTTCATTAAGCGTTCTCAAGTGAAGCAGAAGAAAAAACAACAGGGCTGTTGTAGACTCCTCTCTTATCCATAAACCCCCATCAACGAGCAAGCAATAGAAAAGATCATCTCGTAACAACATCAGAAAACAATGGCTGCAGGTGGTAAAAGAAAAATGATTGTTTCTTCTTTCTTTTTCCTTATTTGAGAGGCACAAATCTAGACGAGTGGGTGGCACCAATACCGGGACGACCGTGTCTAACAGGCTTGTAGGTGATCCTAAGTGAGAAGAAAAGATATATGGGTTAAGATGACCGATAAATCAACAAAAAAAATCATGTGGAAACTTACGAGAATTCGGCAAGGTAGTGGCCGACCATTTCAGGCTTGATTTCGACCTGGTTGAAGGTCTTACCGTTGTGAATACCAACAACGGAGCCGATCATCTCAGGAACAATGATCATGTTACGGAGATGGGTCTTGACGGTAGCGGGCTTCTCGTCAGCAGCGGCTTCCTTCTTGGCCTTGCGGAGCTTCTTAATGAGACCCATGGGCTTGCGCTTCAAACCACGCTGGAATCTTCTACGAGCACGGCAGTGGACGAGCTCCATGAACTATTGGCATGGGCAAACTTTTACTTTAGCCTTTTGGTTGAACCCACACCACGACCAAACAGAAAAAAGTATAGAAGAGGGTTTTACCTGTTCGGAGGACAAGTCCAACAATTGGTCAAGATCGACACCACGGTAGGTGAACTTGCGGAAGGTACGCTTACGCTGAGTCTGTTGCGCTTGGTCGGCCTAAAACACAGAAAAAGAAATACGATGGATCGGTCGAAAGTGTGAATATCATTCCATTTGTGAATCTGTTGCTATTTTGTCTTGTCCAGGTTTGGGGAGTGGGGATGGATGGCATGAATGGATGGATGTGTTCGCTTACATACCATAACGGAAGAAGGGAGTTGGACGGACTGTCTGCGGAGGGAAGTTTTGTCCGGTGGGCAAATTGGGGGCGGTGGGTTAAGGGGGGCCCCGCGACAGAGGGTAGCACTCCCCCATTTTAGCGGAAAGAAAAAACTCTGGTATGTCTCTTCCTAACACTTTTCCACTGGCGAACTTGCAAGCAAAAGCTCATGCTCTGTTTTATCTTGCGTTTTTCTAATCATAGAAACATCTTGCCATTAAACATATCCATGCTTACTCTATGTGCTGGTTCGTGCTGTGTGAGAATCGTTTGCTCCAATAGGCTATTTTGCAAATCCAAAAACGGAGGCTTATCTTTCACGCTCCGTTAAAAAAATTGTCTCGTTGTTTTGGACTGCCTGATCGATTTGTCCCAAGTCCCCTATTTTCTTTTGAAGCGAACATGAGACCCATTTTGCTGCAAGGACATACCCGTTCACTTACGCAGATCAAGTATAACAGAGAAGGTGATCTTCTCTTCTCCGTCTCTAAAGATAAGGTCGCCAACGTTTGGTACTCCCATAACGGCGAACGACTGGGAACCTACAATGGACATCTCGGTAGTGTCTGGACAGTCGATGTCAACTGTAAGTTCCGTCTGATGCCCTAATGATTAGTGTACTTTGCTTTATGATTGACGCTTTCTTTTCTTCTGTCATGATTAGCTACCTCGACCCTCGCAGTGACAGGCTCTGCCGACAACACAGCCAAACTCTGGGAAGTCAGGACAGGTCGTTGTCTCAAGACTTGGGAATTCAAGACAGCGGTGAAGCGTGTTGAATTCAGTGAGGACGACACTATGGTTTTGTGCGTTACCGAAGAACGTATGGGTTTTGTTGGCACCATCACCGTCCTTCCCGTCAACCTCGATATCAACGGTCCTCAGTCCGATACTCCTATTGTTACCATTAGAAACGAAGGTGGTCCCAAGGCCGTGGTGGCTGGTTGGGGATATCTCAACAATTACATCATTAGTGGACACATGGATGGTTCGATTTGCCAGTGGGACTGGAAAGCAAACAAAAAGCTCAATTCCATCAAAGCACACTCGGACCTTATTACCGATATTCAATTCAGTCCCGACCGTACCTACTTCATCACATCCGGCAAAGATAAGATTGCACAGATCTTCGACGCCGATACGCTTGAACGCAAGAAGCAGTACACTACCGACACTCCACTTAATTCGGCATCTTTGACTCCTAAATATCAAGAATTCGTCATCCTTGGTGGTGGTCAAGATGCTATGAATGTGACAACCACTTCTGCAAGGGCTGGTAAATTCGAAAGTCGATTCTATCACAAGATCTTAGAAGAAGAGGTTGGACGAGTGAGAGGACATTTCGGTCCTATCAACACAATTGCTGTGCATCCCGATGGCAAGAGGTAAGAAACGGTAGAAAATGTGGCTGAAGATATGGAGATATGGGGAAAATGGCTTATTCTGTGATTTTTCTTTTCTGTGTTTATTTAGTTATTCAAGCGGTGGTGAAGATGGTTATGTCCGTGTCCATCACTTTGACCCTGATTACTTCAAGTTCAAGATTGATGCATAAATCTAAAACAACAACTATAAACAAAAAAGTCATTAAAAAAGGATTCCACACGCCAATGGATCACGATACTTTGCAGCCTCATTGTTGAGTTTTCCTCGCCAAAATCGTAATGGAAAAAGTAATTGTGGACAATGGTCATGACGCTCTTGCCGTATAATCAAATTGATAACGGATCATACTGTAATTTTTGTTTTGAATACATGGATAAATCATGCGGGTTTCGCAAAAACCAGATGCTAAGTGATGATATGTAAGGTGATCGACAGGTTAGAATGAATTTTTTTATGAATGCGGAGGACAGTCTCATCAGCACGCTGTGATGACACTGGCGATGCAATGTGGTTCAGGATCGTATACAAAGTACTATACCCTTTGTTCCTGGAATGCACTTAAATCATCAAACGATGAAACGACGTCAGCAACTCTGCTCATTGAACGAAATTTGTCAATCACCCTTTCGGCACACACCATACCCAACGAATGGGCTGTTTAACAACTCTTTAACGGTCTAGACGCCAATGGCGCGGAACTAGAGATAAGGTTAGTATTGTTGTAAGATCTATCATAGATCACTTACGAGAAAAAAAATATTTTTGTAACAAACTGCTGACTGAAGGTGTTGAATCATGTTAATCATACAAGCTTTTTGGTAGTGGATAGCTGACGGATACCCATAGATTAACCTTTACTTTTCTATAAAACTATCGATACTTACTGTAAGTTGAGGAACTGATAGACCATTCTGGACATGGTCGCTGCTGAAGCCTCTCCGGCAAACAGACTGATCTTGACTTTCCATACGTATTGTAATAGCAGAGAGGCGAATCGTCATCTTCTTCATAATCGATATCCAACATGGTAAAGTGTTGTAAAAGAAATGAGAAAAAGACGTATGGAAAAATCGAACGTACTTTTTCTTTTATATTATATCTTTTTCATTCTTGGATGTGAAAGAAAGAAATTCTTATCCAGTTTGACCAATAGTTGGTTAGAGCTTTTCACTTTGATTATTCTCAATCTTTGAGAACTTTTCAGATGGGTATTACTTGACAAGATTTGATGCAACTGTTACTGACACCGTCATCAAGCATACCAATATTTACTATAAAAAGTTTTTGATAGCGCATGAGACCTATACGCAATGGTGTTCTGTTTGAGAATAGCTTTCATAAGGAGTTTGGCATAAAGTTGATGATACAACACATGTAACATGTAGGATAATACTTTTTCTTTGTGGCTATGCACACTAAATTTGATGAACGTCTTTGTTACTTCTTAAAATCCTACTTGATGCTAAGCTTATAACGATAATAAAGAAAATTTATGCATATTTTCTCATAGCTACAATAAGTAAAGCTGCCAAAAAGACGAACAAAATATGATTATTTCTTGTATATGCTATAGTCTAATTACAGATTTGATAAAAAACTTTGCAAAACTTGCAGTAATAAGGAACTTCGTAACCAGAAAATGGCAAGTTCAATAAAAGGCACTACGTATACAAATAGTCTCATTACACTACTGGAGAGAAAAGTTGCACAAGTCGTATGAAAGTCGCATGTCCTTCAAGATGCGACTTTTTATTACTCGAAGTATGCGACATCTGTACCTCTTATAAGCGACTTATACGATTCATGCGACTTATGAAACTTTTTTGTCCCCCCCAGTGTCAACTGATTCATTGCTACTATAATGCATCTTTATTTTATGCATTAGATTCCATATGAACTTGGTGTTAATAAAGACGATATCAGGTTATTCATTCTGTTAGCCTAACCATTAATAATAAAGAGCATCCTAGTTACGGTAAGGAAAATTATGAGACTTTGGATAAAATGAAACAGGTTACCTATAGATTGTTAAATCAATTGATTGAATGATGGTAATACAATGATCTGTGTCGCAGAACGTAACAAAGATATGCCGATAAAGGAGCACGTTTGATCTTAGAATAGATCCAATAATGGTATGTTTAAATGCTACTAAGGTTCGAAATACATTATAATCTTGCTCAAACCATGCTTGTTAAGGATAGAAGTCCCTAATCTAACTGCCTTTATGAGAAAAGAATTTTACAGAACTAAGGGAAGAGCCGATCTCAATAAATGTCTGTGCATGCATATGGTTTTTAGCTAAGAAAATAGGGCGAAAGAAGTTACCTCTGTAAAGAAGGGTATCAATTTCTATCAGAAATCATCTATTATATCACGCATAAAACAGAAAGCTATGAACATAGTAGAAGAGACCAAAAGTGAAAAACCCAGTGTTTCTGTCCATAATTTTTTCAGTTGTAAACGGATACCTTTAATATGCACTATGGGATGCAACAAGTGAACAATAAATATCGTAATGCAGTTTATGAAACAGCCCTTTTAAAACGTAAAAAGATAGAAAATTTTAATCCTATCAATATAACTTCCATCCATAAATGTTACCAAACAGTTTCAAGAAATAACATAGCGCAAAAGTAAGTGACATATTCAGTATATTAAACAGCGTAAAGTTTAATAATAAAACCGATTTTTCAGAACTGTATTGCGTTCAAAAAGGAAGGGTGAGGCTACTAAGAGAATCCTAACCGCTAACACTTTGCAATAACTAAATGAAACATCCAAAAGTAGCGCTTAAAGTCGGCCGGTTAACGAGTTGTTTACACCTTTTGCTCTGTCCGCTGCCTATTTGCCTTTGTTCTTTTTCGCTTGTTATGTTCTCTTTGTGATACTGATAATGAGCATAAAAATAATTCACGCTGCGTCAGACAACTTTCACGCACAACCAAAAATTTGTTCACGTTCTCCCAATAAATTTTTCACGAAGGACATCTTTTATTATTCACTTCAGCTAAAGTCCGCGTTGTTCATTGAGACACGGAACAAAAAAGGAGACGGAATGATTGATCCAACCATGGATACCTTGTTGTGTGATGTGCCTCCCACCTTCAGCGATACGGTCAGGAAGATTTTCTCGCTGATCCAGTGGCTCCCTTCTCACCATCAACTTCAGCTTCGAAAAGAATCCCTCGATGGGATTCAAAAACGGTAACCAGGGAGGCAGTCGTTGACAGCGATAGCCACGTTGCTGGATCTCCTCATCAATTGCCGAGTTCATATGGATCGGGGCGTTGTCGAACACGAGATTCCAACCTTGGCAGCCCTCCTGGTCAAGAACATCCATCACCTTGTGCAGATATGCAGTGAATTCTTGCCATTTCGTGACACCCGGAGACACCTTGACTGAGAGGTGCATAAAGATTGTCCGATTGCGTCCTCGCTCAGTTGGTACGACGATTCGAGCAGGTTGACCTCGCTTGGACCTTGCAAACGTCCTTCTATGATGGAATTTGAATCCCGACTCATCGATGAACACGCAGTTTGTGCGGTAGTCGAAATTTGGATCATTGATCCAACGGCTGACTATCTCTTTTCTCTTGATCCTGACCTGCTCAGAATCACGACGCTCTCGGTATGGTTCAGCCTTCTTCATCGTGATGCTGCATTTCTTTACTTTGTGTTGAGCAAGCGTTGTAATGGACACCTCGAGTCCGGGAAAAGCACTGCACAGGTCCGGCTTGATCTGTGCTAAAATGGTAGCTGGCTTATCCTCGAGATAAGTGACCAAGAACTCTGTATGTTCCTGACTAAGTTTTTGTGCTCTCGGAAGCCCTCTCTGATTGGCCTGTGGGGTACGATGATGCTCATCGTGATTCTTCAAGATCTTACTTAGGGAGGACCGAGTCATTCCTACAATTTTCCATCAGAGACCGTTAATGTATGCATGGATGGTCGGGAACTCTTTTACCTGCTCTTCTTGCAGCTTCTGTGATGGTTAGATTCTCTGTCAAATAGCTAGTTACTGCAAGAGTTCTCTGTGCCTGAGTATAATGAGTATATGTCTTGCGAGAGGGGCGGTCTTGGTGAGCAACAGGGATAGCAGATGGTTCCATTACTGTAAGGTTACTCATATTAGGTAATAAGTGTTCGGTAGATATAGGGTAGTAAAGAGTTTGAGCAATAATTGATAAATCACAAATAAAGAGGTAGCAAAGTTTGTAGCACGCACTGTACCTTGAGGTATTTATAGTTTTTATTCATATAATATCAAGCCCCAAGAACGCGATGGTTGAAATGCATAAAAATTAACACGTCTATCGGAAACGTCTACCGTGTTTAGCTTGATTGATACTCAGCGTGAATAATAAAGATGTCCTTCGTGAACAATTTTTTGGTTGCGCGTGAAAGTTGTCTGACGCGGTGTGAATTATTTTGTGCTCATTGTGAAATTACTCTGTGACTTCTTGAATTAGCAACCAAAAATCCAGTACTGTTCCTTTTCTTTTCTCTTCTCTCTATCTCTCTATAAGTATACTGTATTTTCGAGTAATTTTTGCGCGCAAAAAGGTTTTGCCGGTATTACACAACCAGTTTCTTGCAAGCTGGTTCGACCGTCGTACTCTTTAGTTGATGTATATAGAAGTCTTTAGTTACGAGAAAAGAGTACGTCCAGCAATGAAATAGAGGAATAGATTTGTTAGAGATATTGTCTGACGCTTTCCAAGAAGGCCAAAGGGTCCTGTTGTTGTCAGTAGCAATTTGGTAGGTGGGTGCAATCTTGATATGTGGGTCAAGAGAGCTGAGCTGCAATAAGTGGGTAGAAGATATTACGAAGGACAGTTAAATAGGCATTGTGTAAAAACTTCAGCAGTAATGAGAAGGGTCAAGTGCTTTGCAAGGTGCAGCGAGTAGTTCAATATATTGTCTAATTGACCTCCATCCGTTTTATATACGATAAAAATGCTCAATGATAGGATCATTATATGGAGAACCTTGCTTTGTTCCTGTAGACATGAACCTTTAGTGAACACTGTCAATTTATCTCTGTTTGTTACATATTCTATTGCCAACAGAAATAACCATTTCTATGCTAACTTTGTCCTTCGCTCTGTATTTTTTCAACGTAAGATCAAGGTCCATAAGCTATGTTATACGAGGCAGGTACTTAGGCTTCAAACATTCATTCTGCTCTTTTTTTCCCTATCTGAAATTGTTGCCCACAAACGCTACTGGCTTATTTGCGTTCTTATGTCTCCAGATCGTTTTTCGCGTTTTAGATCATTTATCTTACATGGTGCATCTTTATTTCCCAACACCATATCATATCAGTCACTTAGGTACACCTCTTGAATATCTTGCATTAAAACGAAGACTTCATTTTTAGCAATATCTTACATTAACGTAAGCATATGTTTAAAATGGCCACAAATTCATTTACTGCAGCCGCACGCTGCTGTAACGGAAGGAGCGAAGCGAGTGCAGAAGGACTAGTAGTACATTTACTGTGTTTTTCCTATATGTCTGCGTGTTTCTAACTTTTTTATTTGCGGACTGGGATTCAAGTTTTTGCGGAATCCAAAGAATACTTTTGCATGATTAGATGAAATAGTTGCGGTCAGACTACCCTTCTTTGCGTACAGTTGTGTCTATGTTCACTATTTACTAAGATAGTTTATTTCAAGCCACAGCAAGACGAGTTTATTTAAGAAGTGGTTCTCTATTTTTTGCATCTGATGAAAAAGCTCTCAGCGTGTCTGATGCATCCTTAATAGTCTGAGCGTTTTACTTTTCGCGCTGCTTGAACAATACGCTCTTCACGGTTATCGTCAACTCGTAAGGGCTCCCTTCTTACCCCAGCTTTCACTTTGGCCCAAAACTCTTTTATTGGGCTGAAAAAGGGAGAGTAGAGAGGAAGATAGAGACATTTGTATCCTCTTTCTTCGGCCAACTGCTTAACCTTGACTGGTGTATGGATGGGTACATTACCTATGACAAGATACTAAGCGTTCATTCCGTGGCAATCCAATCTTTTGTGATTGCGTAATAGACAAACTATAAGATATAATAGAAGAAAAGGAGAACATAGCTATATTCAGGGGAAAAAAAGTGGAATGTAAAGACAATACAATTGAACAGAACCGGGAACTGGATACCATTGCCCAGACAGCTTCTGATGCCATAACTGACAGAAACGGATATGATATTATCAATGACGTACAGAAACGAACGAAGAGGGTTTATTTCCTCTACAGATGTCCCATTCTGTTCAAGACCTTCTATTAGACTGAGTCCATTTTTACTCTTGGGAGAATTGTTGTCATCCATAAGACATCTATCGATTTCTTATGGCTGTGATTTTTGGTTTCAGTGACCCGAGCAATATAAACGCGAAGGGACAACACCTTTTCAATTCTTTGGCTCTGTTATCCAAAACATTCCCGGTATGTACTTCGCATTGATCATATGTGCAGAATGACTGACATTCCTCTTCTGTACCCTTTAGCCTGCATGACCTCTGTCCCGAACCACTTTGGTTGTGTGAGTAAGCTCCCTGCACTCCACTCGGTAAGTGAAAAAGAAATGTTGTCTGTTTATCCACAGTGTCATTCATTATCTTCTGCTTCCAAGTCCTCGCCAGGTATTGCATCGCTTCAAGTCCTCTGCAGTACGTTACCTTCAACCGGCCACTCCCAGATGCCGTGTCTCTCTCTCGCCGCCCCCACCGATACAGGTGCGGAGTTGGCCCCTACCTTTGGGTAGGATTACCCTTCCGGGGTAAGCAAAAAAGATGTCAAGCTATCCTTCCATTTACTAACCATGAACATTCGTTTACGCTGTTCGAATGAATTTTGTGTCCACGGAAGGACCAAGTTGAGTTAAGTAAAATATATTTCCCGCATAATCCATTTACTAATGGCGCATATTTATATCCCGTTCAGTGCAGACTTGACCCTTCCATGAACCCAAAATTCATTGTATGTCGTACCTAACACAATCCCCGTTGACTCCACTCGGACATCGGATGTGGTATAGACCCTTCGGGCCGCGCTATTTTATTCGTAGTTTTAACTTTTCAATAAAAATAAAAAATATTTCCTATCCTACTACTCTAGATTCTTTCTAGCCGCGCAACGTGGGTAAACTATGACAAGTATCCAAGATGTGGAAACCAATCAAATCCATAATATCCCAATCTCAGAAGAACAATTTCAATTACTCTATGCCGAATTTGCAAGAAAATTCAGGTTGGAAGAGCAGGCAAGAACAGAACATGGAAATAGAGCCATTTTGCCAGAAGAAATCCACGAAGAGATGGAGCAAACTTCCCAGTCTGACCTCGCCACAAATCTCAAACGATATGTCCGTGATCTCAGAACGTACGAAGGCGGAGACTGGACAAGACAAGAGACTATTAACAAGGGTTTCATCCCAGAGCTTAAAAAGTTCAATGTGGACACCTATCAGGTTGTCACTTCCAAATACAAAGATGCAGACAGACTACGAGCGGCCGCAAGAGCCGCCACAGAAGTATTTGAAGAACTACAGTTCATACAAGAAAGGGGAGGCGATCCGTCCGATGAAGCAGACCTCCTTAGAACCACCGAGAAGATACGTAGGTTGGCCATCTTTAGCTATGCCACCGCCAAACAAATGGACAGAGAGGCAAAGCAACTGGCAGTTAAAGCTCTCAAGTTGCCAGAAACAATCAAACATCTCGAAGAAGAACTGGACGGGGAAAAGAAATTGGCTTTCTCTGAGGAAGCCGTTGAAAAAATCAACCATGCTAGATATGAAGCTGCAATTATTGGGAAATCCACGTTCACAAACTATCGCAGAGGAGGATATTCCTATGGTAGAGGCAGCCAAAACAGAGGACGAAATTTCCAATTCCGAGGTAACAGAAAAAGTTTTTTTCGGAAGGAAAAGCCACCCCAAGACAATCCACTGCAAGACAAGTCGGGCAACCAGAACCAATAAGAACACAAGAGAGCGAGAAGAAGAGAGAAGTACACATTCAGGGCAATTACGAAATACCGACGGATGGGATACTCTTGGGGGGAAGACTTTCTCAATTCTGGGAGAAATGGAAAACTGTAACATCGCACAAGTGGCCACTTTCGGTCGTAAAAGAGGGTTACAAACTTCAGTGGAACTCCAAACCGAAACCTTGGAGAACCGCCAAACTACATTTATCAGAAGAAGATCATCAAGCAGTGGGCGAAGCAGTGAAGAAGTTTGTAAACGCAGGAGTCATAGAACGTTCACCGTCGCAAGGAAAAGAATACCTGTCAAGTTTCTTCACCATAAACGAAAAAACAAAGAGAAGACCGATCTTGAATTGTCAAAAACTGAATACATATCTTCAATGCAATCACTTCAAAATGGAGGGAGTCCCGGCTCTAAGAGAACTGATCGAACCAGAAGACTGGATGTGCAAATTGGATCTGAAGGATGCTTACATAGTAGTACCAATACACGAAGATTCAAAGAAATACCTTACCTTCGAACACGAAGGTGTGGTTTATCAATATCGCTCTCTCCCTTTTGGTTTAAGCGTGGCCCCTCGAGTTTTTTCCAAGCTCATGCGGTTCGCAATAGAAACACTCAGGCAAGAAGGCATCCGTTTGGTATATTATTTAGACGATATTTGCGTGATAACAAAGACAAGAGAAGAAATGAAGATAGTGACGACCAGGATAGTGGATCATCTACAATCACTAGGTTTCCTAATCAATTGGAAAAAGAGCCAATTAAAACCGTGCAAGAGTCTAGAGTACCTAGGGTTCCTTTTCAACTCAAAGACCATGAAGATTACAGTTCCACAAGGGAAGCTATCAAAACTACTGGCGAAGATACGACAACTGAAAAAGACAAAGCAACCCAAGACATGCCGTTGGTTAGCGGCGTTACTAGGAGCGATGACTGCAATGATTCCAGCCCTAGGGAATGCCCTCTTACACGTACGAAACCTCCAGAGAGACCTGACATGGAGTCTCAATCGGAACAGAGGAAAGTGGGATCAACGTTGTTGGGTGTCAACAAGGGGAATGGAAGATCTCCTCTGGTGGGAGACTTGGGCTCAGAACAAGAACGGATTACCAATACACCACATCGACTTCACGCGATTCAAGGCGAAATTCCATGTGTACGTCGACGCGTCCGACACGGGTTGGGGGATAACGTCCGAAAAAATGCAAACAGCAGGGTACTGGACCTTGGACGAAAAAGAAGAATTCATCAATGTCAGGGAGCTGAAGACGATCTGGTTTGCACTCAAACTACACGGAAAAGACGCAAAAAATTCCCATATTCGACTATTCTCGGACAGCATAACAGCCCTCAAGTATGCAGCGAAGCACGGAGGTACAACTTCCGTTCGACTACAAGATTTAGCCCTGAGGATACAAGAGACAATCAACAAGTTTCAGATGACGGTGGAATTCCAACATGTGCCAGGAAAATTGAATACTCAAGCGGACAAATTGAGCAGACGAAAAACGCCAATATTCGAATGGCGTCTCCCGAAAACGTGGTTCAACTATCTCCAACAACGATGGGGAAAGAGGACGAT